>RJWT010018042.1:0-19051 GCA_004365215.1 Cuniculus paca
ATCAGTTGACTGTAGACATATATTCATATATCCCTCTCCTCCTCTCTCTAAGAGGGAGGCAGTACAGCTATCCTGGACTTTCGGATCCTCCAAGTCTTGGTCATGCTCAGAAGAGAGTCATGTCACCTTAGTAATACCACTGCCACAGTCCAATGAAGACTATTTTTTAATCCCAGTATTGTCAGTCAGTGAACAATAGACTTTTATTAGATATGACCCCTACTATCAAGGATTATGAAATATAGTGATGGAGACAAAGACACCTGAGAAGTTAATAACTATCCAAAAATCTAAAAAAATAGAAAAAAACCTCACAGTATAACAAGTATATAGATGTTTAGTGAAATGTGAGTGACAGAAAGATACAGAATGAGCTACTATTATTGAAAGTGATGCCACTAAATGTTTTTCAAAGGAGGAGAGCAAACTACAATGAGGGAGGCACACACAGATGTCAGATAGATGAGGATGGAGTGATAAAGGCATTGCAGGCTGGCAGAATAATGCATGTTTTAAAAACAGGGTGCCTTGAGGTAGATAAAGTTTAAGCTTTTGAGAGAACAGAGATTCAGTTTAGAGTGAAGTAACTGAAATTATAAAGGTAATATTTGAGGGTTTATCCTATGAATATTATAGATACATAAAAGTTTAAAGATATACTTCTAAATATGAATTTCTAAAGATAGATTAGCAATTCATCTAGGTTTTTATCCAATGGTAGCTTCTCTTACAGCAACCTGTATTTGAATATCATACAATCAGCAAGAGATGATGATATTCTTCCTGTTTCTGAAAGTCATGCAATTACCTTGATATTTTTACACCATTACTTGTGAAAAAATATCCTTACTTTTTGTCCTTTTCTCTTTTAGGGGATGGTTTTAGTAGTCTAAAAATCAGCTTTCATTTTGAATGCCGCTTAACAGAATTTGATTAAAAAAAGTAAACTAATTACAACGGAGATGCAGCTCTGCGAAGCTTTAACAAAAACACATTATTTTGTTTTAGGGTTCAGTTACTATACATTCATTTATCATCTTTATAAGAGATGTACAAGCGATGATGAATAGACCCTGGCTCTGAATCAGGAAATGTAAATTATCCTCTTTCTTTCTTTCTTTTTTCCTTTTTAAAAAACAAATAATGAATACTAGTAAATTTGTAGCTAGGTGATGTGCCAAGAACTCAATGATGATGTAATGCTATAAATGCAATGCAAACACTACCCATCTGCTAATCTGAAGCAAAGAAAACTCCTAGACCAGGGCATGTATGAAGTGACCCAGAGAGCGCTGAGTCTCAGGGTTAGGCTAGCTTCTTCAGAGGACCATCTGGAAGATGTTGTCGGCTCTGCCATTGTTTCATATGTGAATCTACCCCTTGCCAAGGTACCTTTGCCCTTAGAAAAGTAGCAAGTGTAATATGTAAGCCTTTCTTCATCTGAATCCTATTCTTTGGGACAGAGTTTGTCCTTTCTTCTTCTCTATCTAAACAATGTTTGTCTTTTGAAGGCAGCTGAGGTTGCAACCTCATTGAGAAAACCTTCCTTAATTTAGAACACAATCAAATCTATTTACAATGCTACACAGCTTTAAAATAGTGTAAGAAGTATGGTGTCCTTACAAGCAAGAGTCAGTGTTTGAAGGTGGACATAGTAAGCTTTAATGTTTGAATAGTGTTTGGGTAGGGACAGAATGTGGGAAAACATATTCCCTATACAACGAGTAAAAGGCTACTTCAGTGTAGATCATGGGTGAAAAAGATCAATTCGGACTGGTTGGTCATTCTTGCATATATGCAGAAGGAAGGATTTTATGAAAGATAGAACTCTGATGCTCACCTCAGAATAAATCTCAAATTTACATTGTGTTTGTCATTCGGTGTAGAAAAACAAATCTCCGTTGAGAGAAAACAGCAATATGAATGTAGGCTTTATTGATGCAGAAAGTTTTGCATAGTCATTTCCATTTTCAGGGGTTTTGAAATATTTACATTAGCTTGCATATAGAATATTTAAGTTATCTGCATGCGTTTGGCAAATTAAATTTAAATCCTCAATTTACTTACATTTGGATGGCATTTATGAGTAAAGACATTAACCATAGACACTATTCACAGATAAAGTTATGTTTACATCATTAATTCTCATATCTTTTATAAATTATGCCAATTTGATATTTATGCAGTGATGTTACACATACCCTGTTTTCCTTTTTGGAAACGAAACCCAGGTTTGTCGGCTCACTGCAGCCCGCAGAACGTATTTCTCTACTTCCTTTTTTTTTTTTATTTTGTTAATTTTTATTTCTCCTCAGGCTTTCCTTGTTCAGTTGTTTTACTAATACTTTCTCTCAAATTGGCAAGGCAACAATTAGGACCATTGGCCTTGGAAAAATAAGTAAAAGCAAGGAAAATATTATTTTCTGTCACTTTAAATGTAGACCATTTCCAACAATGCACTAAAAGTCTAAATATTTTATTGTCTGGGCACAATCTCATTTTTATTGCCCCAATCACAGCTCATTGGCTAGGATATGCTGGGCAGAAGAGTGAGCTGGTCAGCTAATGGCCTCCCTGCTGCTAAAATTAACTAATTGTTAAAGTAATAACTGTGGACCCTCCTGGCCTATTTTAATAGTCATTGGCAATCTGGGAAATTATTTTGCTGTTTTCATTTCAGTAAGTCCTTCTATTGGCCATTTGCACTCCTCTTCATCCTCTTAAAGGTTTTCTTGATGAGAAATATTTCAATGGAATCTGCAGGGAGCTCTGACCAGTCCTTTCAAGTTGCAGTTGGAATTCATTGTTCCTCCTGTGAATAGAGGAAGAACATACTACAGAGATGTGTGTATTAAGGTGCATGGGGGTGGCTATCAACCTAATGCACCAAACTTCTTTTCCAAATTAATGTTCTATCCTCTGTATCATGGGCCTCTCACATCAGTGTTTTTCATATCTTCCTTGTCCTCACAGTGCCCTTTATCTTGCCTCTCTTTTTATTGGAAAATCATTCACATTCTCCAGGTCAGGATGGTGAACCTTTTAGCGTTTTCAATGATACCAACAGCCCACTGTGGCATGTGCGCTGTGAGTTCACCTCATTCTACAATGAGGTCCTAGGTTGGGGCTCATCCATTATTACACATCTCAGGACAGTATTCTTTACAGGATTGATCTCTTCCCTGGTGTTCCAATCTATAGTATTCTTTTGCCACACTTCACTAAGGTTTTGAATTTCATGTTCTTCTTAATCTGGCTACTTGTTTCATGTGCACATGTTTTTTTATTCTCAGGTAAGCTGTAAGTTTATGCAGAAAGGGTTCTGTACTTTCTCTGGCCTCACTCAGTCCCAGAAACTATGTTGAATATGTTGTAGATATTTAATAAACACGTGGTGAATTAAACTACATTAGATTTGGGAATTTTAAAGTTACATTTGTGATATAAATACCATATCTCTCATACCCTGAAAGGAAGACTTAAATTCAATGGACTTCTTCATTTAGCCTAAATCTTGATGAATTTTGACATAAAGACATGATTAATATAGGTTGCATAGTTTAGAAATTCCTTATGATGCAATTTTAAAAGGCCCTAGTTAAAGCATAGCAAATGAAGGAACATAATTCTTTAAGAAGGTGTGTGTGAGGTAGGTTTTTTTTTTTTTTTTGGTCTGGGAATTGAATTCAGGGCTTTGTGCATGGTAGGCAAGCACTCTACCACTGAGCTACATCCCCAGCATGAGGTAGAAAGTTATAGTGCAAACATATTTGAGAGTAGAGATGGAAGCTAGTTCAGTTCATTAGAAGTTCACTTGCAAACTATGCATTTGCTATTTATTGGCTAGAGCAATTGTGTAGCACCTCTGGTAGCTGGCTATATGTTTAAATATTTGCAAACTCTTTAAATAGAGCCTCATATCTATTTGATGTAATCATTGATATGCAAAACTTTACACAGCTCTTATCACTTGCATTATTGTGAATTTTGTATTTTATGCTTGTTAATGCATGATTATTGAAGGCTTTTATGTATATTCACAAGAGCACCTTTGTTAATGCTAACTTTTAAAGTATAATGCTGCAATTAGAGCAAGTCAAAAATGAAGAGACCAGAATCAGCCTATTGATACACAATTCCATGAAAGTAGTACATGATCTGTTAAAGAATGAAAAGCTTTGATATTTAAAGTTTTTATAATTTGAGTTGGTTATAGATGGCCCATGGAATAGTACACATTCTGGTCTAGGTTGCTGCAACCACATTAAAGAGTCCATAATCCATTAATTGCCTCTTTCTCACATTTCATAAGGACTTACAGATCAACTGTTAAATATGGGTTTAGATTAAAAGAATCTTTTGCAATTCTAGGAATCCATAATTTATGATTCCCTTTGTATAAAGACCCCATTAGAGTCTTGAAGATTAAATTAACTTTTGGATTTAGAGAATATTTTTTAAGAAAGAAACTTTAGAAATCTTAGCAAAGATCCAGACAAACTGAGATTTGTATCTTGACTCCTCCACCTGCCAGGATTATCTCCTTGGAAATGTAACTGTAATATCTGCCAACTTTATTTTCCTTACAGATTAAAATGCAAGTGATTTTCTTATCTGGCTTGCCAAATGATAAGAACAAAAGCTGATAATTATTTGTAAAAGAAGAATGAACAGTTGTGAGTGATTGTCCTATTAGTCAAAGGTAGCCCATCAGTGCATGGAATTCTTGAAACTTATTTTAGTTTGTCACATCTCTTCTTTCTTTTTTTTTTTTTCCAACTCAAAGTTTCATCTGTGTTTAAAAAAAAAAACAGTTGAGATGCAAGAACAACACTTCTGCTCATCTTATTGTCATCTCCTTGTGTTTGTATAGGGAGGTGCAGATGAAAAGCAGAAAGCTGGGTCTCAGCCAGAGATGCTTTCAACCTCAGCACAGTCAATTATGAGTTGTATAATCTTGAAATTCTCAGCAACCTCTCTAAGCCTGAGGTTATTCATGTTAAACATGGGGATAATAGATACACCTGCTTCAAAAGGCTGCTCTGGGGATTCTATCAAATAATGCTGTAAACATTTAGCATAGTGCATTACACACAACAACAATAGGTGCTTAGTTAATGCTAGATATTATTCCCATATTATTATAGCGAAGACTACCCAAACAAGCAACACTTTGGCACATAGCTGACACTCAAAAAGAATTTGTGCAGAGAGGCAGCGCCACTCTGAAAGACTTGAGCAGACATCTACAGAGCGCTGGGTGTCAGAGGAAGCAGGAAAATGAAGGAGAAAAACTGATGTCTGCCAGCGAATGAGGACTCAGAGGCACTCGCCAGGAAGGACCACCTCTTGCCCTCCTCCAGGAGCCTCAGGGCTCTGTGGCAGAGTTGAGCGGGTTGGCTTAGGGCTGCAGCTACTCATGAGGTTAAAAAACCTCCATGAAGGATCTCAATTTGTTGTGCCAAGGAGTAGAGTCTTGTGCAGTAGAAACTACAAATAAGGTCTGGCTGGTCCTGAGATACCTTCACTGGGACTCAAGTAAATCCAAGCCAAATTCTTCTCCTGCTTCCAAAACTACAGAGGCAGTCAAATAGAATTCAAAGAGCACCATTCAGGAATTCTATGTCAAATGAGATTAAGAAAAAAAATTAGAAAAAAAAATCATAGATTTCTGTCCATGCCTGTGTGTGTGTACAGGTATGTTACATTCATTCTTCCAAGTCTTGTTTAAATTTTACTTCCTCTATGAATTCCCAGGAGATTGTTTTCATTCCTGACACAAATCTCTGTAATGCTGATCTGTCTGTTGGCACCTGACCCATCTCTAGTACAGCTGAACAGAACTGTTATTTCTAAATCCATATTTTATTTCTCACTTCCATGGCAAGTTCCCTGAGGACACAGCCTGATGTCTTTCCCCATGTGTTCACTAAATGCTCTCCCCCAACTACCCTGCAGTGGCAATCCAGTAGACCCTTTCATACATGCTCATTTTTAGCACATGGAAAGAGCACTTAAACAAGTAAACAAACCAAAAAAGGAAATGTGAAACATGTGCTAAACCGATGATGGTGTTTTCTTCTCGTTGAAGGTAAAGTTAACTTTGGGCATTGCGGAGGAAGGTGGCCCATCTGGTCCTGTGACATTTTTCTGGAAATATCATCAAAATGGAAGTGAGAAATGTGCTACAAACTGAACAATCATGATCCCCTCTCACATCTGAAGGGAAGATTGTGAGAGTAATGAACATAAATCAAGGCAGGGCTAGTACTGCCCAAATTGAGACAAAACAGGTTTTGCTTTTAAAAAACATCTGCCATAAGGGGATTTAAATCGAGTGCTCCTGTTTTTAGAAAATTCTCTATTTCCTTACAGGATGTCGGCTTTGATCACTAATCCCTGGAAAATGTCTCAGGAGCTCCTCCAATTGGCACAAGTGTTAGGAAGTGGGTGTGGGCAGGTGTGGGGAGGGGACAACTCTTTCCTAAACCAATGCATTATTTTAAAATAAAAAGACAATCCCCAGATGCTCTTGGCGCTAACGTTTCCCGCTGTGGTTTTTCCAGCAATGTGGCCCAGGGACACCTAAAGAAAATGCTCTTTCTGTAGGTCAGCACTTTCTGTCTACCCCTCTCCCCGGCCAATGGCATTAATGTGCATTTGTCAATACTGAATTTCATTTGCCGCAGAGCAGCTTAGAGAAGGAAGCACATCGTGTTGTATTTTCCTTGCCTCTCAAACTGGAGTTCCTGCTTCTCCCCAGCTTTGTGCTGTCAGCAAAACATAACGCGTTTACAATCGGTCTCTTGATCTAAGGTAATTACTTCCAGGAGAAATAGCGAGGGTAAGAACCTAACAAGAGAAGGCTTGTGTTGTCTCCTGGTGAGCTGCTGTCCTGAAAGTGTATCAGACTTGTCAAATTGGTTCAAATTAAATTGACACGGTGCTCTTCCAGGTGTCGCTACGTTATTATACATCTCAGAGCCCTTTTGGGCAGTGAATGCCTTCGGAGTTAAAAAGGTATGTGCTAAGGAAACGGGCTCAGATAGCCAGCAACAAGGACAGCGCAGGGCTCCAGGAGGACACGTTAAAACTGGCTGTGAGGATGTGGCAGGTTATGTTATTACTGGAGCTCAGTTTTGGTCTTCTCTCAGTAATTTCCAGTTCCTGCCACTGTGACGGAGGTGTCCCCAGGTCTTAGCAATGAGGCCTAGGAACCATTTTTTTTCCTTGCTTCTGGCTTCATTTATTTATTGCAATGTTTATGAGCACTGTCCAGGGAAGATTCTGATTCCAGCTGCAACAACTCCAGCCTGAAGGGATACAGGGAAACTCTAATCCTAGCTTTTCCCTGAATGGCCTGGTGACCTTGGCCAAGTCATTTAACCTCAACACACTGGGGCTGTCATTTATAACTGAGCAGGGGAGTGAATGAGGCCCGGATCACCTCACCAGGGTATCAGAGGAATAACTAATTAATGATTGTAAAGCACTTTGCAAACAGAAAGTGCTGTACAAAATGCTTAATATTAATAATAAAATGCACTTACTGCAAGCCTCTAGGCATATGTACAGAAATAACGATAGCAATTAAAGTAACACGCTAACAAAACTCATTAACCCTCAAGCCTCCTTCTGACTGTACTTGGCTGTTGTAGCTTCATTGTTTTCTTAAAATTGCTAAGTGGTACAAGGAGGAAGGCTGCGCTGGAGAGCACAGCTCTGGGTCTCTACTTCACTTCTTAGATAGATGAGTGTGTCACCTTTTCTGAGAAATGAGAGTGATGAAGCCCCCGTCTCCACCAAGGCTTTCTTGACATTTGCCCACATGGACTAGATCTTTTTTTCCATGCTTAAGCATCTACTATCTATGCCATGATTTACCCTAACTCATTGAGTTCATTCTGGGTAGCTATAGCAAAATACCTGAAACTGACTACTTTATTAAGAAGACACTTACTTGATTCATGAATCTGATGACTGGGAAGTCCTAAAAACATGACACTCTCTAGCTATATCACAACATGGCAAATAAGTAACCATGTGCAGATGGAACACATGTGTAGAAGAGAGGAAGCAAGTGACAGAGCTGGGAAAGCTGAATTTGCTTCATGAGAGCACATTGCTCTTATGGGAACTATTCTAATCCTATAAGGCTTGGCTCATGCCCCTTTGTATTAGTCAGCTTTCCCACAGCTGACATTTAATACCTGACACCTAAAAGTTAAAGAAGTAGAGACTTAATTTGGTTCATAGGTTTAGGGAATTCAAACCATGGCAGGCTGACTCTAAGGCAGAAACATCATGGCAGAAGGCCATGGCAGAGCAAAGATACTAGTTCATGGCTTCTAGAAGCAGAACAGGGGAAACATTGCCAGAGAGAAAGAAGACAGGGACTGTATATGAAACCCAAACTCATGCCTTCATGGCTCTTTCTGACACATCCAGAAATGTGCTTTACTAATTCCTTAGGCAGCTGAAAAACCAATCAAGTTGATTTAAATAAAATTAACCACAATACCACAAGAGGGCAATAATAACTTCTTAGAGTGGAGCCTCCAGGAACTATTTACTTGTTACTATACTCTACTCCTTAAAGACTCACCATCTCTCAATACTGTTATATTTGGGATCACACTTCTAGTTAATGAACTTCTGGAGGACAAATCATGTCTACTTATAGCAATAATTCTCCCTGTTGCCTTCATCATTCCTTCCATATACAAATGACCCTTCTCTGCCTATAAACCTTTTAAAGATAGAGCTTCTCTTGTGTTGTAGCCCCTTCATTCCTGAACACAGACAGTAAATAGTATGAATAGTACTTAGTCCATACACCAAGAGGCAGCTACAGATCCTATGCTCTTCCGAGCCGATGGGATGGATTAGACTAAAGGGAAAGGTGTTATTTGAAATAGATCATGCTCTGCCATATTTTCTTGCTCCCAGCAAGCTGGAAACTACTACTAAGAAAACTTGACAGGGAGAAAGAATTATGGGGTAGGGGAATGATAGAGGGAAGAAAGGGCTATTGATTCAGTGATTCAGATCTCCCACGGCATTGAAATTAGGAAGAAATGGCAACAGGCATTGGGAAAGTAACTTCAGAAAAAGAAGGAAGGATTAATATGATATTCCTTGAGTAAGCAGAAGCAGGAACAAGGCCAGATGTACATGGGTCACACCAGATAAAGAGGACGAGGACAGCATTGGCATGCACAGCTGGAGGTACTCAAATATTGAGGGAAATATGGGAGATTTCAGGAAGACTGGCTGGTAAACCTGTGAAAGACTAATTTGCTATTTTTCTCTAGTTATGAACAGCTAATTTAAAAAATCTGCTCTCACTTCCTTTATCTTCTTATTAAGATACCATTTTGTTTTTTGTTTCTCTTTAAATTTTAAATTTCATATCACATCTTGCCCAGGGTGCTGGCTCATGTCAGAATGTTTGTGCTGCAATGGTGTATTTTACAGAAAATAAGAGTGGTATGCAAACCATATACCTGAGGCATTGTGAGTCAAAATTTAATCTGACTTTATCCTGAGTACACTATTGTAATACAGGGTTGTGATATGAACCTTTAGATTGATAACCCAAATAGTCTTTATAAAAAATGACCCCATATACTGTAAGGAATGTACTGCAGATGATATATTAGAATAGTATGGCTTTTACTAAATGTCATACAAAGCAACTAAGCAAATAAGAAAAAGTCAGGCATTGTATTTAATTTGATTATTTAAAAGTGAGTCCCCTGGAAAGATTAATAGGCAGGAAGGAAGGGTCTTGAGTTTTAAAAGAAATGGCCAAACAACTCTTGGGCATAGAGAAGAGGGAGTTATTGCAGGGTCAAAGGTGGAAGAGGAGGAATTTTCTGTGAAAATATTAACCTATATAGAGGATGGTGTTCCTGAGCACAAATGCCTGCCTGGGGGGAGAGGGAGAGAGAAAAGAAAAAGGGAGGAGACGGGGAGGGAGAAAACTAACTGCACAAAGATTCAATGCTGTGTGATAAGCAGGGATGGAGAAAGGCAGGTAAAACCTCAAGAGGGAGTGAGAAACCCAGGACTGCAGACCCAGAGACCCATCAGGCAGAGCACGCTGTGAAGAATACAGATTTTTGGCACTTTTCCACATGATTCCCTCCTGTGGAGACCAGAGGGTGATTGTGGACAAGCAGTTTGGGAGATTACAGGTCTGGAGATGACTTTGGAAAAGAAATCCTAAAATTACAAGAAAAAAGGCAAGAAATGATATTGAGAGAGCACAAACCTCTATTTCACGGCCAAATCAAAAACTCCCTGCCTGGGAAATTGATATTCTGCCTCCAAGGCTGGGCACAGTTTATAGGAGCTACTGAAGGGAAACGACACCAGTGCACATTCTAGGATCCAACTCGGCCAACCTTTAGTGTCATCTTAAACCAGTTTCTTCATGTTGATCTGTTTTTCACCTACAAAACGGTTTTGACTATCGGTATGGTCCTGTCTGCCTCTGATATTTGATGAACTCCATGATATTGAGTGTCCAAAGAATGTTTTAGATACTGTGCTTACTCAGTGACCAGAGAAATGGTCTAGGTTACACTGCCGCTTCATTGAAACTCTATGAGGTGGCTGGAGTGTGCAACTTTAGGGCTTCATCTTAGTGGTTTAGAGTGCTCATCAGTCAATATTCATTCATCAATGTAGGCATTTCCAGCCCTTTGGAAAGTACTTAAAGGGTAACCCTGTTCCTGATCTTGAGAAGGTCACTGTCCTGTTGAGGAGCCACATTAACACATGAAAAATGACAAAAGGTAAGGGACATCACCAGACCCTGTGCTTATTTCCAATTGAGAGCTCTGCATTTGAGTTTGGTGGAGCATGAACTTCTGTTGGGCTGAATGGTCAGAGAAGGAGTATGAGTTGGCCCTATAGCTAAATACACACACACACATTGAGCTAATATTCATAGCTCTTACACAGCAGGGTCTTTAGTAAACTTCTGCTGTTAGACAGATGAAATGAAGAATAGATATGAGAGCAGTTAAATACAGAAGGAATCATCTTAATAGTTTACAACTTACAACTTGAGAGAGCTCTCTGAAGATTAAGTATTCATAAGATGGTAGAACAACCACACAACCTGAGTTCTTGAATCGTAGGTCCAAATTCTAATTTGTCATTAAGTAGAACTTAGAAGTTGAGACAATTTCCTATACTATTTGAGTATAAAGTTAGACTCGAGGATTTTTTACCACATTCTTGTGGATTGTGGTTTAAAAGAAGCAGAATTGAAGGCAGAGTAGAAGAGTCAGAGACCAACACAAAGACCCCTAGGGACAGAAGATGATTGACACAAGTGAAAGATGGCTTCAGTACTGGTAACTGCTGGGGATGAGTATAAGGATTGCTAGTTTATGCCACAATTAGTGGCCTTTCTGAAATGTTCTACCTACTCTTACAAAATCTCAAGGGTCTTTGTGAATTTTACTTTTTCACTAACTAGATTTCATCAGCAGCTACACTTTACCATGTATAAATACTAGACATTATGATGATCATATCATTTATGGCCCAAGCCCAGAAACTATTGGAAGTAAAAAAGGATATGACTAATAATCTTAATGAACAATCATTGAAAAAGCTTATTCTAGGGAGCTTGCTATATAATTTCTTTGTATATAAAATGTCATTCATTCTCCTCAACACATCATCAACTCTAATTTTTTCTGAATTAGGTGCACCCTCCTCATATATTGAAGATTTTATTTATATGAACACATGGGCCACCCAATTTAAAAAACTACCTTTCAAGATACAAAGATCCTGAGGAGATACTAAACGGATGTTAAACGTCAAGCTGTTGAAGCTCAAATTATTTGAAAGGAGGGCGATACAGGAAGATGTATGCGCCCCTATGCAAGAAGGGCAGTTTGTGTGCACACATATTTTGCTTGCAACTTCAGCTTTAAAAGTAGGTGGTTCTAAAGCATGGCCTTTGTTCCTGAGTGTTTAGGGGGGGTATGTGAAAGTGTGAATCTCTCTAAACATCTAAGGAAATGTGATGCTTAGATTACAAAGTAGAAGGAACTGAGAGGTAAGATCTGGAGAGGAGGGGGAAGGAGGGGACTTGGAGATGCACATGTAATTTAAAATTATAACCTAACAAATGCAAAACAGGAAGGGAACAGCATTTTAAAGAGGCCAGTAGATAGCATCAGCTCATTAGTGGTTCCATTACAGTGTACATTGGTTTGCTTTCTCTCCTAGCACAAAAAAAGTGATATATGTGCATGTGGGTAAGGAGGAAGTAAATTAAATAAACATAGCTCAAGTTATTTTAGGGTATTCTGAGCATTAACTCTCATCCTTGAAGGTAGTGGTGAGAATTATGAGATGTTTCAGTCTTTGAAATTAGCTATTGTACTTCAACTATAATTGAATTCCCAAAGTACACCTTCAGTAGGTAAGGAGTGGGGAAGGGTCACCATAAAAGGAGTGGAGCACTTTCTGTCAACTGGATAGGAGGACAGCGGAGCCTGTGCTGCTGACACTGCACAACTTTTGATGATCGGAGAACTTTGTTTCCATTTGGAAATGATTAAGGTCTTATTGCTCCTGCCTTAGATATGAAATACTTGAAATGCATCTGTTTGATGTAACTAAGGTTGAATGACAACTCTATGCATGTAGTTAGCAAAGTTCATTGAGATGGAGAGAAGAGCACTGAATTTCAGGAAAGTTGAACCATAAGAATTGAGGCCCTTGATTAAATCTGATAGCTCTTAATGGGAAACTATACTGAACTGAGGAAAAAGAGGAATGAGATTTTGTAAAAAGAATCAAACTCAAATTTAGGTTTTTTTTTTTTTAAAACCTCTGAATTAATCTTTCCTGTTTTATACAGTTAATAGTAGAAATTATTTTACATGAAGAAAGACAGTGTCAGAAGTAGCAGGGTGGAATTTTAGAGGTGAGTTATAAGAGGAAGCTAATATTCTTATCTGCTCCAAAATATCTCCTGAAATCATGTCAGAGTTTATTTAATTTTTTTATAAATGATGACGCAGGACTTCTGTGGGAGGATTTCTGGGTGAAGGAAATGAACCATACCATCTGAAAGGTAGCGGGGATGGACTTGGATGAAAGAAAAGTCCCAGGACCTTCCCAAAAAGGCCAGCTGAGGTTACAGTTCCTGGAGAGACTACAGGTTGGCCAAAGAAAAGGAGGCTATAGTACAGGAATACACGTAAATGTCAGCAACCTTCTAGAAGTGCCAGGACCTAGGACACAGGGCAACAGATGTGACTGATAAATGCCAAGTCCCACATTATGACTTCCACTATCTATGGCATATCGAGAAGGTAGCTAGCCAGTTGCTCTTGGGCCCTTTGGCCTAGTTCTGCTTTCTATTTCCCAGCAGGTTCAATTTTCTTTTAAAATCTATTATCTTTAAGTGAGGCATTTATCCTCCGGTTTTCAGCAACTACCATGACCCTTATTGTCTGATGGTGGCTGTGATTCCTCAATTTACATTAACTGTTGGATTCTGAACCCCTGGTAATCTGTATGCACTAAGGCCTAACCACCGTGTTGTTTAGAACACCTTGCAGAACTATTCTCCCCATTTCATTCATGATTGTCTAAGAAGCCAGAAGGGCAAAGGCCCAGAGTGATTCACTGAAAGTGCATATGGTATTCATTCCGCAGAGAACAAATATGGAACAGGAGAAATAGCGACAGTCGCATCATTTGCATTTGGTATGTAAATTCAAAATACATATTGATTTACATGTATAATTTAGTAACAAAAAAAAAAAAGAAAGAAAGAAAGAAAGAGAGAAAAAGTAAAGAAAAGAAAGAAATTCAGATAGATAAGTAAACATGAATACCCACCCCAGGCTAAAGGCTGGGCTCCTGTAATGTTTGTAAATGGCAATGTTTGGTAGTACATCTTGGCGTGCAAATGTGTACAAACTGAAAACTTTTGCTAGGCTAAACAACACCTTTCCCAGGAGGCACAAGCAATTTAGCATCTTGTGCTGTATGCATTGGTCTCCAGGGCAGAAGGCCCCTTTCCTCAACTTGCAGTCAGGGCAGGAAGTGAGGTCCCTCCCTGTGCTTTCCAGGATGGAGCTGTCTTCATGCTGCTGCAGCCCAGCAGTTATAAACATCTGCTTCCCTTGTATATCTCTATGCACCAAAATCTGATATACCTTTCTTTTTTTTTTTTGGCACCGGGGATTGAACTCACGACCTTGCGCTTGCTGGGCAGGCGCTTAGGCTGCTGAGCTAGATCCCCAGCCCTGTTTTTTTTTGAGACAGGGTCTCACCATGCCGTTCAGGCTGGCCTTGAGCTCACTTTGTAGCCCAGGCTGGTCTCAAACTCACAACGATCCGCCTGTCTCAGCCTCCTAAGTGCTGGGATTACAGGCGTGAGCCACCACGCCCAGCCTTACTTTTAAGTAGGGATCAAAGTGTCTTCACTGGCCCCATCTTTATCCAAACGTACTTCTTATTCCCACCAATCTTCTCCCCACTTCCAGCCCCTGAATTGTCCCTCCAGGGACAAATCCTCATGGTCCTCTGGACATATAAATATTCCCACTTCTGTACTTTCACAACCCAATGTCATGTTTTAAAAAATGCTCTTCTTTCATCCATCAAAATCCTATCCATGTCTCAAGCTCAGTGGGATCAGATTTCACCTTAATGAAGGCTTCACGCTAGCTGCAGCTCCACTGACTCTCCCTCTCCAGGAGCAGCCGGCACAATCGAGGTTTCAAGCTATACTCTCAGCCTCTCAGCCTTGGTCTCACATAGTTGTCTGAAGTTCCCTAATAATTTCTTAAGTGTTGCTTTTGGTTCCCCAAGCAAGGAGAATATTCTCTGGAGAAAGGGCCTCCACCTCCTCTATGTGACATACCATTTGGCTAGACAATGGACACAGTGATGTTGGCAGTACATAATGCTATACTAAGTGGCAAAACGTATTTCCTGAATTTTCACTCCTTGCCCACTATATCACTATGTAAAGTCTGCCGTAGGAAACCTTAATCATGATCGTAGTTGAAAAATGAATCAACAGAGGAATGCTTAGAGTATGGAACTGTAAGTGGAACTGGACTGTGAATTTTCTTTTTGTTTCCACATTCTGCTGCTTTTAATGAAAGCCTCCTGTTCATAATGAGCAGTGGCATGTTTATATCATAATCCTGAACATTAACACTCAGTCAAGATGGTTCTTTGTTATGTGTTAACTCTCCTAGTTATAATAGAATGTTTAGAGCATTCTTGGTCACTTCACTAAATGACAGTAGCTCCGCCTGCCTCCAAGTCTTCTGCTTGCCATTGTGACAACAAAAATCGCCTTAAGTTTTTTCCACGTCCCTGGGGGGAAAAGTCTACATGATTCTCTACCCTCTACATTGAGATAGATTGCTATGATCGATGCTCTAAAATTCTTAAGATACTTGCATCTATTCACTGAGTCAAATGAATCCTTGAGATACCTTAATACTTAGGTAAATTATTCTTCCCCCAATTAATTATTTGTTACTTATTAGTAGCAAATATTTTACAACACATAGGATGTCTTCAACTCTTGCTCTTTTAAGTGATCCACAAATATGTACTCAATTCCAAATCTATACAGTAGGTACAACAATCATTGCCATTTAATAAATAAGGAATTCACAGAGGTTAAGAAATTTATCCAAGGTCACATAGCTAGTAAGTAACAGAGCTGGGATCCAGTGATATTAACTAAAGGGCTTTCTATAGAGGCAAAAGGTGTTCTCCTCTTGATTATCTCAAATTCTGAACAGCACTATTTTTGCAAATTTGCATCAGTTTGAGTGCCCAATATGTGTATTGAACTTATCTCCCACTATTTGTCTTAAATATCTAGTTTTTCTCTTTGATGACTTGCTTCCCACTGAGTCTTTTCTATGGCTGGGACTTGGGCTCATACCTTCATTGAATGCCAGGCTGTGGAATGTTGTATACCAGGTATATTAGGAATACTTTAGAGACCATGGAAAATATTCATTCTGTCATACCTGAAGTAATCCATCAGTTCTTTACACCCATGGAAAAGCTCCAAACTAGTTGATATTTTGTGTTTTCAACTGTTTATATAGTCAGGCTGTTCTCCAGCTCTGAATCTCTAGTGGGAGTTACTCCAGTTGCACTGAGTCTAAACTCCCTAGACAAGATGTCAAGACCTTTCATTATCCTCATACAGACCATTTGCTTGGAATGGGTCAAAGTCTTCACTCTCCATTCTAGTTTCCCTATAGTTAGATATTCCACCCTTCCTTTGAAGGCTTAGCACAGTCTCAAGGACTTCTGTCATTGAGACCTTAAGCATACATTTCCTGATCTCTTTCAGTGTCTGTTTCTGTTCTATCTATGTGTACTTATGAAGGTAAGCATTATATATGCAGCATTATTTTACATGTTTTATTTACATTATTTACATTATTTTACATGTACATTTTACATGTGTGTGCATCTTCTCAACTAGATTGTGTAGGTCTTGAAGGACAGGACTGTGTCCTGTCTTTAACTTAGCCTCCATATTGGCACAGGACAGGTACTCTGCAGCATGTTGATGCATTGATCATTCATTGTCAGTCTTCACTTTCCTTTCTTCATGAAAGGGGCCATGCTAATCTGCCCTCACTCCCATGCTCTGTAGGAAGCTGAGTTGTACCACAGAGTCTTCCAGTTGCTGAGTACTATGAGTGGTCAGGTACAAGACACCAATTAACAGTCTCCCAAGAAAATACAGCTCCTGGGAGAAGGAGAAGCACCATGTCGCATCCAGTCAAAATGATGCAATTGCTCATCTTAAAAAAGAGATGAAATCTACAAACACTCATGCTTCCCTTGTGAAAAACACCAGCAATAAGCATCCATAGCTTGGCATGGATCTGGGTTATATAAAGTGACAGTACTAGAGACCTCTGGGCACATGTCACTAGAGTGAGGGGGATTCAGATATTTGCTAGGCTTTTAGCATTACAAGTCACAAGTAGAAGAACTAGTTTTATATTTAAAAACCAGTTTACACTGCAGTGTTGCTTTCTGTTGTGTAGATGATGGTAACACTTTTAGTGTCCATAGTATTGATAGTGTTTTCAGTGCCTTCACATATAGTGCCTCTCTTGGTCAAAATATACATTAAAAAATACATAGGATGGAGAAATTACCCCAGTTCTATAAAACTAATGGAGGCCTCCCAAATTTACTTAATAAATGCCAAAGTTTCTTAAATCATTTTAAGATTTCTTGATTTCCCTTAAATCATTTTAGTTTCAGAAATAACACAATTCAGGTGAAATAAATCTTAAATCTATGATACACTGGAGTGCATAACATAGAAATTAATTGTTCATAGGAAATTTTAATATGACATTAGAATTTCCTTTCCCCCAATAACTACCAATCAATTAGAAAACTAAAAATACTATTGAATGTCTTCTTTGCTAGGCATGAAGAGTGATGTAGTTTCTTACAAAGGTCTCACGGGAAATTTTAATTTGATGGATAATTCTAGAGAAATAAGTCTACAAAGCCAAATGAGTATCATTTTACACTATTGTTTTAATGTACATAATGAATGTATAACTCAGTACTGGCTATTTTTATTTTGCGTTTTTCTCTTGGGTGGCAGGGACCATTATCTTCTGAGTAGTGGGATCCTGTAGTCATTCTATCTCCATAATAGCATCCTTTTTTACATCTTTCAGTTTTCACGTCTGCCAATATCTCTGACCCTTGTTAGTTACTACTGATCTGTTATTTCTCATAACCCACAGGGACATTTTTTGTTAATAAATAGTTCCTGTTAATGAGTTGTGATCCACTGTTAGCATCAATGTATATACTGTGCACTTCACTAGCTATTTACTTCAATTAGTATTATTCCCATTGCAAAAGGATTTTCTGAATATCAAATATTTTGCTTTTGAAGAAATCAGTGTAATGAATTAGGTCTATCTTTTTTCTCTGAGAGACCATCACTGTATCCTTCCACCATACTCCTAGGTAGTTGATTTTCTTGTATGTCAGTGAGAGAATATTTGTGCTACAGTGGAAGCTGGGAAGACACCACTTACTTTACTTTCAGAAAGAAATTCACGTTAGTAGAACCAATGCATGTAATTACCCAGGTAATCAGACACATTTTGATTAGGTGAACTTGAACAATTTCCTCTAAGAAAAGATTCTATATAACAACAAGTAATTTAAAAAGAAACAAAAGAAATGTGCTTTAGGTTTTCTTACAACTAGAGTGAAATCTCCTCACAAAGGGTGTGGCATGCATGTGGGCATGGTTGTGAATTTGGCAGTCATGTCCCTCATGGCTTTAGAGCTGTGAGATACTACAGCAGCTCACATGATGAGAAGCTCATGTCGGATCCTTAGGTTCATACCTATTGTCAAGATGCAGTTTCTTGACTTAGTGGGAATGAGATTATCCACATGTTTATTAACTGACCTAAATATTTGTAAGAACTCACATGCTAAGTGCATCTATAGAAAATAAGAGATTCATAATTGCAAGTCCAAGTTCCCAAAGAACTTTCAAATTAACAGACCAAATCAAATTGTTACAGATTCTAAATTTATAGAAAGTAAATTTTAGAGGTTTAGATTATGGTTTTGGAGGACTGGTCTGAATGAGTCTTTATTGCTAAGCAGAATAATCTTGGGATTTGGAGAGGACTAACAAATGATAACACATGGCTTGCTTATATTGCATGCTATATTCATTATGTGAATATTTGTATTTATTTCATAACAAAAAAATGGAAGAGGCCAACATTTGTTACTATGCTACTGCGACATATATACAGTTAATTTAAATGTTTTGCACTCTTTTCTCAGTTATTTTGATTAATGTTTTTTTAAGAGTTGAAGGAAAACAGAAGTTTTCTAAAAGTTTTCCTTGGAGGAATGGCAGTTGATACCTTGGACTACAAAGCATGAAAAATTCCTGGCTAATGCAATTCAGGATATTAAACATACGAAAGACTTGGAAGAGTAGCTGAAC
>RJWT010018043.1:0-19056 GCA_004365215.1 Cuniculus paca
AGGGTTAAACTTACATATCTGAAACATGTAGAGCAGATTTATTTGCAGGTCTTCATTTATCTGGAATCTGCAGTTTTTCCACTAGAGTAGTCTACTCATCCCTTGCCTGGAAAGGAGTAGGATCACAGGATATGAAAACTTATGCAGGGTCAGATGTAAAATGTGCTCCATGATATTTATCAAAATGTGTTGTTAGACTCTAGAAATTTAAACATTTTTTAATCGAGCTGTCTTCAACTTAAGTGTGGAAGACTAAGATACTTACGGACACAGTGAACAGTGTTGATTGCAGCTACCTCCCTTGAGAAAATTGGTGTCACCTTGATAGCCTGAAGTGTATGTAACACCAGCAGTTACAGCAGGGGAGGGGAGGGCATGGGGTAGAAACAACTGTGATGAACAGAAGTGGAAGTCTTCCACTGGTGACTCTACGAAGACCCAAAGGAATTTTTATAACATTTTTGTGGTTTTTAATTTTTTAGAAAATAACTTTTTGTGTGTGAAAGTTTAATATTGGAAATACTTACGTTTTTTGTTAGTGGGAGGTCTTTCTCTAAACCTCAGATATGAGGGCAGCAGTTCACTATCATGAATGTGGTGTGACCTATTAAGATTACTTTAATAGGATTATCTTAAAACAGCTAATACCTTGGTGTATTTTTATACTAGTTGTGTCCATCTTAGATTTTTAAAACTATTTTATTTCAGCTGGGGTTTTTCTGTATGAGTGCTGTTCCTCCAAAATGACCTTTCAACGAGTAAGGTCTTCTATATGACAAGAATGGTTTTTTATTCCTCATAATCTCAGAGTAGTCCTAATTTTCTTCTGTAGTTTTCATCTCTACTTTGCTTGTTCTTTGCTTGTTCTTCAACTGTATGAAAAAGGAGCTCATGAGGAAAGGCTGATGTTGCAAACAATGGCTAGTAACTTTTTCATAATTTCAAATATTTATGTTTGGATTTCTTTTTATTTTATTGGTACATTTTAGATATATATAGTGTTAACATTCATCATAGTAAATTTGTACCTTTACATGGTATATCCTCTTTTTTTCCTATTCCCCTCCCCTCCCTTCAGCTCCTCATCCCCTTTTTATTTAGTTTTATTTCCATTTTCTTCTATTCTTTTTCTGTTCTTTCCTCTCTCCCCTTATTGTTCTCAGTTTTTAACAGCTTTTTTTATTAAAGATTTATAGTGCATGTTTGTGATACATAGTGAATGCATTCATTGTAGTAACTGTTCTTGATAAAATTGGACAGTTTTATTCTATGTCTGATGTTAGGGATTTGCCAGATAAGCAGGTCAGATACTGTACCTTTTTACATCACAGCTTTTGCTATTACCATCATAATGCACCGGTGTGGTAACATTTGGCTATCATCCTTGCAACCCTCTCAGCATTTGGGAGGTTGAGGCAAAGGATTACTATGTGTTTGAGGCTATCCTGGGCTACATAGTGAGTTCAAGGCCAGCTAACAGTGATAAAATACAGTCAAATTTAAAATATTGAAGGCATCCTTAAGGTAGCTGAGTTCTACTCATAGAATTTATAACATTTGTATTTACCTGGTTTGCCTAGTCGTCCTAATTATCTGTTACCTACTTAAAAATACAAGCTTTGTGAGAAAAACACAGTTTGGTGCCCTTTTGTTCTGTTGCCTAGATGTCCCCCAGCATCTTAACTGAGTGGCCTGCAGTATGTGTTTAGCGATTATTTTGATCAATGTTTGAAACACAGCAAATAAGTATTGTCTTATAGAATATTCCATAACTTAGGTGTTTGGTTTTTTGTTTGTTCGTTTATCTTTTTGAGACAGGGTCTTGCTATGTGGTTCAGGCTGGCCTTGAGCTCTCTTTGTGGCCCAGGCTGGTGTTGAACTTGCAACGATCCTTCTGCCTCAGCCTCTCGAGTGCTAGGATTACAAGAGTGTGCCACATAGCTACTTAGGTATTACTTAATGCCTCCTATTTGTTAGGATGCATTTTGATTTTTATATCTACCAAATTTTTCTTGCTCATTGACCATATAGTATTAACTCTTGATTTGGAAATTTATGTAGATTAAATGTTTAAGTGGAAAGGTGATGTTGAAGCACCATTAGACTGTTCTGGCCTTGGGCTGAGTCACTGAACCAGCCTCTAAAGTGAGAAGTTTGGGACCCGACTTCAAAATAGCTGTGTGAAGCCCCTTAGCACAGTGCCCAGCCCAGTAACGCTAGCTACAGCAGACAGATGTTTCTATTAGATGGACTGGAAATAGTGAAGTGTAGATTTTTATACTATTGAGAGATTTGACACCTTTTAGAAATACATTTGAACTACCAAAACTCATTTTGAAATCTTCTTGAAATTTAAGAGTAACGCTGAACTTTCATAATTAGAAAATTATCCCAGTAAAGTCTGGTAGGAAAATGGCACTTTGATTTTATACAAACAGATTTTTTCCTGGTCAGAAGTACATAGCTGAGTTGGGGCATGTAGTCAGTGGCAGAGTACATAGCTAGCATGTGTGAAGTTCTGTGTTAGATCCCCAACACCACCACCACCACCAAAAAAAAAGAGCATACTCTGGAGTGTATGTTTAACTCTAAAGTCACACAGCAACGGTACTTAAAACATTGATCCAGGCCTCCTGCAGCTAATTTTGAACACACATACAGTATTTGAGGTGCTTGTGTACACCACAGAGCAACAGCACTGTGGTCCAGAGGCTTCTCTTCTGTCTACTGGGGCTCTGGATGAATAGGGGTTAAAGTTTGAAGTGCAGTGTTGAGTTGGGGTGACCAGTGTTGTGAGGACAATTCAGAAGGTGTGTGATGCAGGCTTTTGAGAGCAGAGGAGATGGATACCAGGTCTGAAGGTGATATTGGAAAGGTTCCAAAGCCAAGATAATTTGTATTAGCAATGTTGACTTAATCTGATGGAATTGATTTACTACAATAGAATTTCTATAATAAAATAATAAAATTGCCATCTATACAGGTAGAAACCAAATTATCACAGAATTATTCTGAAAGTCTTAAGAATGAGCCTCTCATTCACAAGTGTGGGATTCTGCTGAAGAAAATGAAGACTGAAACCAGAAGCTTCTAGGAGTTCCCTCCTGGCCAAAAATAAAATTTCCTGCTGGGCATTCTGCCCGTTTCTGGCTGACTTGTTGGAATCACTAGTGATTGGGGTTTTTCTGGCCAGGGAAGCAGGATCCTACCATCTTTCCATCAGGGAGATTTCTTGAGTTCTGTCCTATATGTGTGTGGATAGAAAAAAAATTACTGTATTTCTTCTGGAAAAAAAATTTTGTTTCTCTGTTGCTGATGTATCTATTTCAAATCTACCCTCAAAAATTATCATTACTTTTCAGAAACAGATTCAAACTTGTGGTTGAGTTCAAAATTGAAATGACTTGAAAGCTGTAGAACAAATCCAGAAACATTGGGCTTCTGAATGGTTCCCAGTCCAGCCCTTTCTCTTGTCATTTTGTTTATTTTGTGCTTGAAGAGTTTACCCACTGTCCTCATTCTTCCTTGCTTAGTATTTTTCATTGAAAAAATAACACTGTTTTACACACTGTTGTTTGCTTAACTTGTTTCTTCAGAGAACTCAGGGTTTTGGTGACCATCAAGGCTATAGGGTGGTTTTACTGGAGCAGCATTTTTGTCTCAGACATACCCTTTCAGTGGAAGAATACTCAACAAATGCAAGGTTTCTTTTTATTACTGTGTTACGGTCTCTTAGATATTTATATGATAAAGCTAGATACAGAGCTGTTAAATAAACCTTCCTGCTCTTAATCAACTATTAGGCCACATGATTTTACAATTTTAATACAGAACCTTTTTTTTTTTTTTTTTAAAGACAGGGTCTCACTGTAGTTCAAGGTAGTTTTAAACTCAAGGTGATCTTCCTGCTTCTGCCTCCTGAGTGCTGGGAATGCAGGCATGTGCTGCCACACCCCACCAATGCTGAGCCTTTACAACTAATTAAATTAGCAGCATTATTTAGTTTGATTTTGTAGTTTTGCTAAAACTAAATCATTTGGTACTGGGTTTTATGGTGAAAAGATGTAACCTTAATTTCCCTGTTTAGTCATTGTCCCTGTATTTTTACTTTGTTTTTAGAGGATGCCTGCTTTTCTAAATCTTGTGTCCCCTAAAGAATTGGATTCAAACACATTGAGGGTAGTCAGGCCCCTTATATTCTCAGATTGTCAGCCAGCAGTTCTGTGCTGTTTAACCTGTGTTTAATGACTAATGTCTTACAACTGGAACCAAAACATTTCTTCATTCCCGCTACTACTTACCTACTTATAAACACACTGTGGCAAGGCCTTCTGCTTCCACAGTGAGCAGAACTGAAGGCTCTGACATGGACGCTTTGGAGTTTGGGATGCTCCGTGCTGTGGGATGATTGCGTCTTCTGTTGCTTTTCTGTCTGTTCTCATGACTGGAAAACCTTCCTTTCAGCATATGCTGATACCCTTTGCCAAGTGTCGTAAGCACGATTATAAACACAAATGCAGGCCCAGAAACCGCACAACAAAACAAGTACAGTGAGCCTGTGGAATTTTTTTAATGAAATGAAGGCGACACTTAAAAAGATAAACCAGAGACTGTTGATCCTTATGGTCCTCAAAACATTGATTGGTAGAGGATTCTGAGCAATTCTACTTACATATTTTATGATAAGCATTTCTTAAGGCAAGTTTGGTAACATGACAGTTTGAACTCTGCTGTGAAATGCTAATTTGGTTATAAAGCCTGAGGAATGGAGACCAAAAGCTATTCTAGTGGGAGGACTGTAGGTGAACAAGGCCACATGTGTGGCTTGGATGTAAAACAGACCAGAAGCTGTGTGTTATGCAGAGGTGTTTTTTGTTTTGTTTTGTTTTTTGTACCAGGGATCAAACTCACGACTTTGCGTTTGCCAGGCAGGCACTTGTGCCACTGAGCTAAATCCCTAGCTCGCAGTTACGTTCTCTACTCTACTCTCCCCTTCCCCTTCCCCTTCCCATTTCTGTTTTTTGGGGGGATTTTTGTTTTTGGTTTTGTTTTGTACCAGGAATCGAACTCAGGACCTTGCACAGAGTCATTTCTAACACTTAGCATCTGTAAACAGTGAGGTGATCCCCTTGTTTCGGATGCTGTTAAGGAATCATTTGGTGTGGGAGATGCAGCTAAATCCAAGAATACCTGAGATTTCATGAATCTGGTTAATCATTAGAAACATGCTCTTTTCTGGGTGTGGTGGTGCACATTTGTATTCCTAGCACACAGAAGGCTAAAGCAGGAGGACTGAGCTCGAGGCCTGCCTGGGCTACAGAGTGAGTTCAAGTGCAGCTCGAGCTATGTACATAGTGAGACCCTTTGTCAACATTCCCCTCATGCTCTTCATGTATGTCCTGAGAAATAAGACCCAATTGGAAAGCAAGTTATACCATGTTTTTTGCCTTCCTTATGTATAGCTTATATCTTAAGTATTATGTTTTTTTATGTTAAATTGTATTTTGGGTTGACTGAGCTAATTGGGGTTTTTCTTCCCTGCAGTGAGAGGGTCCAAGCCAGGTAAGAATGTCCAGCTACAGGAGAATGAAATCAGAGGACTGTGCTTGAAGTCTCGTGAGATCTTTCTCAGTCAGCCTATCCTACTAGAACTTGAAGCACCACTCAAAATATGTGGTAAGTTTTGGCACATTAAATTTCTTCGGTTATGTGATTGAGTCAAGGGATCTGTTGACTTTGTATTAGCTAGCAGACTCATTCCCATTTAATAACTACTTACACAATACCGTTAGGGGCCAAGGATATAGCTCAGTGGCACAGCGCCTGCCTGGTAAGTGCAAGGTCCTGAGTTCAGTTTGCGGTACAAAAAAAAAAAAAAGTAACAGCATTAGAATAAATGCCTTTAGTGGACTTAGTTTATTTAAATATGTTTCATAATTTTTAAGAGTATTCCACTAAGTGAATATAAACATAGAAAACAAAACGAAACCAAGAAGGGAGAGCTAAGAAAAGGTCTAAACTGTATCAGTATAGGGTTATATTTGAACTTAAAGCATCTCTGGTTATTCCTAAAAATACAGCTTGCTTTTAGCGCTTATCTAGTCATTATACTGTTGTACATAGTAGAAGCAGATAATCTTGTATATGTGGTATAAAAAAACTAAACTTTGTTCATTTGAGTAATGTATTCTAGCATATTTGACACATGGATAAGATTTGCATGCATTTTTTAAAAAATGAAATGCTCTTTGGTGTTATCTGGCAGGGGAAAATTGAAGTAATGTGGGTATGGGGTATGCTTTTACCCAGAGGTTCTGTTGACATAGTACCTGGACATCGAGCTGTCAGATCTGATACTGATCAGCCTGCCTGATCAGCCTGCCTAAAAGGAAAACCATGTTACTTGGCAGGAAAGCATGCCGAGACATAATATGCCTTTCCACAAAATAAATTCTTAATTAGTTGAATTTTGTCTGAGGTTCTGGACGTACATATGTACTTAAGATTTTTATTATGGTCTGTCCAATGAAATGTGATACAAGATTGATACTTAGTGTTGGCGGTTTTTTCTTTTTTGAGACAGTCTCATTATGTAGTTCAGGCTGGCCTTGAACTCCCAGCTATCCTGTGTCAACCTCCCAAGTGCTGGGATTACAGGTGTGCACCAGCATGCCCAGCCTTTTAGCTATCAAATTAAGCTCTGATTATTACAGATCATTTAGTGTGCAGTGAAGATTTCAAGAGTGTCTTTCCAAAGCTTTGTTGGTGAATTTATAGATATGGCAACACTGTAAACAAATTTTTGCTTCTAGGTGATATCCATGGACAATACTATGATTTGCTTCGGCTTTTCGAATATGGTGGTTTCCCTCCAGAAAGCAACTATCTGTTTCTTGGGGACTATGTGGACAGGGGAAAGCAGTCATTGGAGACTATCTGCCTCTTACTGGCCTACAAAATCAAATATCCAGAGAATTTTTTTCTTCTCAGAGGAAACCATGAATGTGCCAGCATCAATAGAATTTATGGATTTTATGATGAATGTAAGTACTTTACACCTAAGGAAGAGATACTTAGGATATGGTTGTTTGAATTTATGAGAGTTTAGACTCAGTATTGTAATATTGAGCTATTAACTTTTCTTTTTTTCTTAGTCTTTGCCTTTTTTTAGGATAGAAAAATAATGCTGTTATAATCTTCTGGGTTCTCTTATAATACGATCAGATTAGGAAACAACAATTACAGTAGTAGTTTCTTGAAAATAATTCTTATGAGTATAGCACTCACAGATCACTTAAGTCGTTGTACAGTTCTGAGAACCTGCTCAAATAGTTTTTGTTTTTAACAATTTAAGATGTAATTTCTTTCCCACGAGATTCATCTCTTTAATGTATGTAATTCAGTTGGTAGTAAATTTTTTTAGAATTGTGCAACTGTCACTACAGACCCCTGCAGACACTAATCTACATTGTCTGTAGATTTGCTTCTCCCTGCCGCAGCAGGGTCTCACTATGTAGTTCAGGCTAGCTTTGAGCTCAGTGGGTAGCCCAGGTTGGCCTTGAGCTCTAGGTGATCCTTCTCCCTCAGCCTCCTGAGTGCTGAGATTATTACAGGCGTGCACCAAGATTTGCCTTTTCTAGAGAATATTTATTGTAAGTTCAATGTTGTAGCATATGTACCTAATTAGTTTTTTAAATGTATATTTTAGTTTTCTGAGTTCTGGCACATCTGTACTCTAAAATGTACTGCATAGAGAAAGCAAGTACTAAATTTTATTTTTTTGTAATATCTTACATATTTAGTGACCCATTTTGGATTGTTTAACCAGTTTGACAGAAGTGTGTTTTTCCACCAACACTGGGCATTGAACCCAGGAGCTTTTCACTGAGCCACGTCCCGAGACCTTATTTAATTTTGACATTAGGGTCTTGCTGAATCTTTTCAAGTTGCCCAGGCTGGACTGGAACTTGCTGTCCTTCTGCCTCAGGCATGTGCCGCCTTGCAGAAGCTCTTATTGTTGTGTTGTTTTGGGTTTTTTTTTTTTTTTTTTTTTTTGGTACCAGGGATCAAACTCACGACCTCATGCTTACCAGGCAAGCACTTGAGCCACTGAGCTAAATCCCTGACCCTGTTATTGTTGTTTTAAGCAAACAAAATGTCAAAAGGTTTCAAATCCTTGCCTCCACCATCCTTTTATGCACATTTCTGCTAGGAGAGAATTCAGGTTGGAAGGAGAGTGGTGATTAAGGAATTTTGGTCACTTAGGCCTTGCTGATATCATTATCGGGAGATAGAGAAGGGTGTCAGTGTGTCAGTGTGACCCCTTGATGGCACTTGTAACCTTTGGTTTCTCAGAATGTGATCTTCCCTCCTACCCATCTGAGGCTTACAGATGTGTTTGGCTCATTTATTAAAACATGCATCTCTAGAGAGGTAACAGTCATGGACATAGCCATCTTAAAACTACCTTTTCAGGGACTGGTGGTATATGTAGCTCAGCACAAGAATGCTTGCCTAGCATGTTCAAAGCTCTGGGTTCAGTCCCAGTACCACTCAAAGAATCTAAAACCACATTATCACAGCTGGATGTTTTCTTGGTCTGTGACTTACAGATCCTGCTGATAAGTGAGGTGGGAAGAATCACCGGGGAAAAAAATCTTGTGGGTTCCTGAGTGACTGGGACAATTTTAGTCTGACAAGAAGGACATTTGTTTATTAACAGTGAGTCTCTATGGGAAAAGTACTAGTAAAAGAGTTCCTCTACAAGCTGGGCATGGTGGCTCACGCCTTAATCCCAATACTCGGGGGGCTGAGACAGGAGGATTGTTGTGAGTTCAAGACCAGCCTGGGCTACAAAGTGAGCTCAAGGCCAGCCTGAACGGCATAGTGAAACCCTGTCTCAAAAACACAAGGCTCAGGGATCTAGCTCAGTGGCATAAGCGCCTGCTTGGCAAGCATGAGGTCATGAGTTCAATCCCCAGTGCCTCAAAAAAAAAAAAAAAGAGTTACTCTACAGTGGTAGTGAAATTGGGAGGCAGATTTTTATATTACTGAAGAGTTTTGGATATTAATTACAGGTCTTTGGACTAAGAAAGCATTCCTTTTATACTGCTGTTACATCAGCCAGTACTTTGATGTTTTCACTGATGAAATTCAAATCCAGGTGGTCTTTTTGTTGTGATATAAATCCTAATGTAATGGTATTGAATGCATCAGTTTTGGGTTGTACTTAGTGCAATGGCCTTTAAATGGTTCAAAAGCTCAGTGTTGGTTGAAAGCAGTTGTTTTTTTTGGAGACAGGGTCTTGCCTATGTAGTTCAGGCTCAGAGTTACATATGCTCAGAAGTAAGAGGAGGAGGAAAGCTAACCTGATTTTTGATAAATGAGCCAACAGAAATAGCAAGAAATAAGCAAAAGAAGCTGGAGTGTTGTGTGACACTGTCTGTAAGAAGACGGTGGAGATGTAACACATAGGTGGGCAAAATCTCCAGGGAAGCCTGCAGATGATTGCTCAGATGGGTTTCCGAGGAAAACAGAGACTGAACCAAGTCACTTTAAATGGAATTGAGATGATCTTGCCTGTGTTTTTGTGTCATTGTGATCATCACTATTAGAAATTGGAGGTGATGATTGTGCATACATATGTTCCCCTTCAGCCTGTTTTTTAAAAGAAGAAATTTAAGCTTCCAGGACCCTCTAGGGAAAGAAGGTAGAAGAGAAAGAGAATTAATGGCTTCCAAAGGGTGAACAGAGATGTGTTATGTACATGCACCACTTCCTCATGATGAATGTAATCATTGTGTACTGCAAACATGTAAATTTTTTTTAAGTGGTTCCAACCACGTGTGGTGGCACATGCCTGTAATCCCAGCACTCAGGAGGCTGAGGCAGGAGGATTGCTGTGAGTGAGAGGCCAGCCTCAGCTACATTGTGAGTGCAAGGTCAGCCTGAACTTCATAGGGAGACCCTGTCTAAAAAAAAAAAAATGGTCCTGGTCATTAGGAAACCAGAAACTGTCAAGAGAAAAGACAGCTGTCTTCAGTTGCAGACAGAGAAATCAAATGTTTGTTGGGTTTGCATTACCTTTCAAGTTCTGTATTAAACATTAGATTCCACAACCTCCTGCTTTGATGGTTTTGGGTTTGGGGTTTTGGGTGGGGAGGGGAGTGTCTTTTTGAGCTAGGGTTTCACTATGCATTTCAGGCTAGCCTTCAACTTGCGCCATTCTTCCAGCCTCAGCCTCCCAAATGCTGGGATTACAGACATGTGCCACCACACCCAGCCCTCCACTGCTTGATTTGTATTGGTTTAAAAGGGGTTTTTTTAAAAAAGCCTGTTGCTTGGGCCTGCTGTAACTCCCAGAGGTGGTACATGCTCACCCTTGAGCTGTTCCTCTATTCCCCCATATAGGGAAGGAGAGAGACTAAGGACAGATTCTTAGTTTAGGAACAAAGGTACTCTTTTTAAGTATGATAGGATACAGGAGACACAAGCACTCTAATCTCAGGCAGTCCTCAGTTAATTCAAAAAATACTTCTGTGTAAATAAAGGTTGTGAAGCCGGCCATGGTGGCTCACGCCTGTAATCCCAGCACTCAGGAGACTGAGACAGGAGGATCGTTGTGAGTTCGAGACCAGCCTGGGCTACAAAGTGAGCTCAAGGCCAGTCTGAACGGCATAGTGAGACCCTGTCTCAAAAGGCAAAGGCTGGGGATCTAGCTCAGCGGCCTAAGCACCTGCCTGGCAAGCGCAAGGTCATGAGTTCAATCCCTGGTGCCACCAAAAAAATAAAGTAAAGTAAAATAAAATAAAGGTTGTGAATAGGTTTGTAAGCTCAGAACATAATTTTTCATGTAGAAAAAGTGCTTGAAGTCATATTTCTGTCAGAACTGCACTCTGATTCAGAATGTGTGGAATACAGGTACTGGTAAGGAAACAACTACCCTGTGAACTTGATTCTCTGGGGGAGTGTTCTAAGTTTTTGTAATGTCAGGAACAGATACCCTGAAGTACTTGCAGTATACAGTCTGTCTTGTCTTGTAGCCATTGTACCTCCTGCTAGCTCTGGGGGGTGGGAATTCTCACATATCAGTAGTTACTGTCTAAAGATTTCCTTGGAAGGTGGTAATGGCACACATAAAAAGCTGTGAATATTTGCCTTTAGAAATAGGGAGCTCTACCTATGTGTAGATGGAAATTGAACAAAACATTAGATTTAAAACAGAATTGGTGCTACGAAATGGTGATTGGTATTTGATGGTAAACCTTAATCATGGTCTTATCTAAAGTTTTTTCACATTTCATGGAATTTAAGAATATTTCATGTGAAGGAGTTAGTTGTTGCTTGTAGATCAGCTGTCTCATTTATGTACCTGTGTATCTAATCTCAGTCCCATCAGGAAATTTTTGTTTTGTTTTTGTTTTGTGAGACAAGGTCTCACCATGTAATCCAGTCTGCCCTCAAACTCACAGCAAATCCTCCCAGATGTTGGGATTCAGGTGTGAACCACCATGCCTGGCTCACCAGGAGGTTTTTAATAAAAGCATCATGTTGCGATAATCACAACCTTGTTTCGAGGGGAATTACCCTGGGAGAATGAAGCCACAGAACACTAAATTCTTGAACTGTCAAATATTCACAGGTAAAAGAAGATACAACATTAAACTGTGGAAAACTTTCACAGACTGTTTTAACTGTTTACCAATAGCAGCCATCGTGGACGAGAAAATATTCTGCTGTCATGGAGGTATGTGGGCCAATTTGCTCTTAATGAAGGTTTTACTGTCTTCTGAAGGTGGACACTACATTTATGAGATAATGTTGGTATAACTTCCTCTAAGTAACTCTATTTTGTTGATATGTTACCTCTTGTGCACTGTGACCCAGCCAGGATCATTTGGATAGGTGTTTGAAGTGATTTTTTACAGTGAGTTCTATAACTTTTAATAGTTTAATGTGAAAATACAGCAGGCGATATTTTTAAATATAAAAAGGACAAGCCTTTAGTTTGCTGAGCCACAAGTATTGAAAATGTGAATAGGTTTTTTTCTTGGTCTGTTTTGCGATTATCTGTAAACATTCTCTGGCTCGGATCCTAAAAGCTGAGCTTTGCTCAATAGTTATGATGTGTATAATGTAATTAAAATAGCAATTACAAAAAGGATTTCTTTTTGTCTGTGGTGAGAAATGAGGCAGTCAACTTTGCCCAAGCTTGCTCTGCAGAGCCAGTTTCTCCCTCGCTTTTCACCTTTCCTCTTTCTCCCCTCTCCTCCCCTCCCCTCCCCTCTTTCTGAGGTAGGGTCTCCCTGTGTAGTTCAGGCTGGCCTCGAACTCCCAGCAATCCTCCTACCTCAGCCTGCAAGTGTTAGGATTACAGGCGTGTCCCACCACACCTGGCTACCTTAACTTTTTCAAGTAAACTTTGCTGCTGTTTTTAAAAAATGAAGCAGTGATCCAGGAGCCAATGTTTTTTTGGTTTGGTCTTTTGTCTTTTTGAAGCAGAGTCTCACTATGCAGTTCATTCAGGCTGGCCTTGAACTCACTTTGTAACCCGAGTGCAATGTAATACACTAGTGAAGGCATTTTTGTCTGCCCTTTCATGCTTGCATGGATTTTAATAAGAGTCGGGTTGAGATTTTTTTTACTCACATGAGAATAGACTGCATCTTACTTGATTGGATAGAATAAAGTAGAGATTTCCGAGAGCTGCCTCATATCTTGTGTGTCGTCATGGCAAGTGATAATAGTAACATCTAGTATGTACATTGCGTCCTATTCTCATCAGCTAGGGAGGCATGCAGAGGAAGTTTTTCTGTGTGTGTGTTTTTGGGAGACAGAGTCTCGCTGTGTGGTACAGGCCGGCCTCAAACGCACAGTGATCCTCCTGTCTCAGCCTCCCAAGTGCTGGGATTTACAAGCATGCGCCACTATGTCTGGCTGGAGGAGTAGTTTTTAAAAGTCTGAATTTTAGTTTTACAGGATTATATATATTGAGGTAACTGTCCATGTACCGTTTAAACATACTGTATTCTACAAATTAGTGCATAAAATTAATTCCAGTGCATATTTGGTTGAGTTTGTTTATTGGTTTATTTTGGCTCATAGTTGACAGAGGTTTTAGTTGATAGTTGACTGGCTGCAAGACAAGAAGCATGGCGGAAGGCCACTGCAGAGCCGGCAGGAGACAGCAAGGCAGCGAAGTGGCAAAGCAGCAGCAGCCAAAGATGAGGACAGCAGCGCTCTGTCTGTTACCTTTCATCAGGCGAGCCACCCTTAGGGCGGGTAGCACTCACACAAAGTGGTTGAGTGTTTTTAACCAAAACTAAAAAGCATCTATTCAATTTGGGCTTTATCAGAGTTTACAAGTCTGTAGGCAGATGGGACTGTGGTAACATCTTTTGAAAACAGTTCTTTGTTTTTTTCTCATGTAATAGGTTTATCACCAGATCTTCAATCTATGGAGCAGATTCGGCGAATTATGCGACCTACTGATGTACCAGATCAAGGTCTTCTTTGTGATCTTTTGTGGTCTGACCCCGATAAAGATGTCTTAGGCTGGGGTGAAAATGACAGAGGAGTGTCCTTCACATTTGGTGCAGAAGTGGTTGCAAAATTTCTCCATAAGCATGATTTGGATCTTATATGTAGAGCCCATCAGGTATTGATTTTGAATTTTACATGTACACTTACGAGCATGTGTGTGAGCACAGATTCTCCTTGTTGATTTTGGTGGGTAGGTATTGCTTATTTATACAGCGTCTCTGGAAACAACCTGTCAGGCTCAGCGGGAAACTGAAGAGTGGTTTTACTTAGCAAAATTTGCATCTACTCACACTGAACATATGTTCTTTCCAAGGTGGTTGAAGATGGATATGAATTTTTTGCAAAGAGGCAGTTGGTTACTCTGTTTTCTGCACCCAATTATTGTGGAGAATTTGACAATGCTGGTGCCATGATGAGTGTGGATGAAACATTAATGTGCTCCTTTCAGGTAGAGCATGTTTTCAACATCATTTCCTTGTATTAGTTTGAGTTTTGCTGACTTGAAAAATAATTGCCACGTTGCCCTTCTTTACTGTTCATTTATGTTTAATAGGCTAGTTTTTGTTTTCCCATAATCAGTGTTTGTGCTAGTTGAGTAATGTGTGGGTCCCTTTTAAAGGGGAAAAATTATAATGGAACCTTTCTCCTCATGTTGAAATTAACTGTTTTTGGATTTTAAGTAGGTAAAGGTTTTTTTTTTTTTTGTATTGGCTCCTCATACTTACTGGCAGACTCGAGACCCTAATTTGATTCCCGGTCCGTCCGTTGTCAGCACCCCCCCCATCAGTATAAATTTGTCGGTATAATGCTTGTCTAAAATTAAATCACTGCTGGTATGTAAAAATAGTACAGTTTGCCAGATGTGCTGTGTGATTACTTAATTCTACCCACTTTCCTGTAGTCTAATTTCTATAAAACCTTTGTTGAAGTGCATGGCCTTCCACAAAAGCATTATTTATGCGTAAGAGTCTTCTCTCATCTTTGTTTCATCTGTTAAGATAAGCTTGACCATCCTCATTCCAACGAATATAAATGTAGCCACTGAAATCTTGCTGCAGTCATCAGTTAAATGAATGAAAACAATTTTACCATATTTTAGGGAGAACTTGCAGATTGTACAGGGATTTGAGAAACACTCTTCTAAAAAATTTATAGCAGAAGTGATAGCTGGAGATACTGTGGGCTGAAAAGTTACTGTTTTACCCAGAGGGAAGGTAACTTCTCCAGATCATATATCTGCATCATGGCATTACCAAAATGTTTTCACATCAGCTTTATTTGTGTTACTACACTGGTGAGGCTTTCAAAGTAGTTGGGACACTTTAAACAACCAGGAACATATCTGAACAAGAGATGTGAATGAGACTTTTAAAACTCTATTTTGAGTGTATTTCCTAAAACTTAATTTGTCTTTTTAATTTTCTCAGATTTTAAAACCTGCAGAGAAGAAGAAGCCGAATGCCACAAGACCAGTAACACCTCCAAGGGGTATGATCACAAAGCAAGCAAAGAAATAGATGTCATTTTGACACTGCCTAGTTGGGACTTGTAACATAGAGTATATAACCTTCATTTTTAAAACTGTAACGTGTACTGGTCAGCTTGCTCAGATAGATCTGTGTTTGTGGGGGCCCCTCCTTTTGTTGTTGTTTTAATGAATGACATTTGCTGGTTGTAACAGCAAATGAAGGACACTCCACTCCCGAGGAAAGGTGTTCTGTTTTTAATTCCCTGTTCCTTTTGCAGACGACTTTAATGATGGTGTTAAAACTGCACCCCAGGACAGTTTATCCTGTCTGCGGGGTGGGGGGAGGGGTAAGTGTTTAAGTGATCTTTTTTTAATTCAGTACAAACCATGAATAATGTAAATGCTCATTTTCTTTAGACTATAAAGAGCCCTAGGGTGCTCTGAATCTGTACATGTTATTGTCATAATATGCATACTGTTGATACAAACCACTGTGAACTTTTTTTATTTTAAAATTTTGTTTCAAAGGGATTGCTTTTTTCTTCTCATTGTCTTGTCATGTACAAACTAGTTTTTACAGCCGTCAACAGTAGACATAATCTTCAACCTTGCCAGGATCACTGGTATGATATATATTTAATTAAAGCACACTTTCCCCTACCTGTGGTATACCTAAAATGATGATTAAAGCCATTCTTTAAAATGTGACTCTTTTCCTAAAGCCAAAGTTTCTGTTGGAATATGTATCGACACCCCCTTAAGCGCAGGGTGGCATGGCTGCATATACATACCACCTCCTTGGGGATTCAAAAACATGTTTTTGATTTTGAATAGCCATTAGTAATATAGTATATTTAAGCTATTATGAGTAAAGTTAATAACATTTTGTACAATTTCCATATAATCTATTCATTAAGTAATCTTTTTACAGTTGGACCAGGCCTGAACCCGTCCATTCAGAAAGCTTCAAATTATAGAAACAATACTGTTCTATATGAGTGACCGATTATGCTTTCTTTGGCCTACACTCTTTATTCAGCGGTGAAGTTGAGGCTTATAAGTCAAAACAAAGGAACTTATCTTGCTGTCCACCAGTTTATACAGGACTCACAGTATCTATGACTTTTTTAAACTAAGATCTGTTTAAAAAAAATCTGTTTCAACAGATGACCGTGTACAATACCATGTGGTAAAAATGAATTCAGACTTATTAAATGACAAACTTGTTAAATCTTCTCAGTGTCTTTATCAGCACAATACACACAGGAAAACTGTTGATGGCATATTGAATAGATTTTAATGAATAAATTGCTCTGGAAACCACAGTTTCTTCTTGGATTTGTCTTTCTTCAAATAATCTTTCTGAAGGTGTGCTGCGATACAGATGGGCATGTTCTTTGACGTCTCACTTACATATAACTAAACTTTCCTTCTCCCCTCACCCTCACTTCACCTTAGTTCTGGCTGGCCTTGGACTCATGCAGCCCAGGCTAGCCTCCAACTGTGTGATCCTTCTGCCTCAGCCTCCCAAGTGCTAGGGCTACGGGTACGCACCACCATGTATGCATAACTAAATTTCTGAAGAGCGATGAACTGTTTGAGAAGCAGGGGCTTATTCTCTGTTTTCCTACTTTTTGAATTCACTTAAAAACTACTTTATTCAGACTCAGTAACACATTTTTTTTGTTTTGTTTTGCAGCACTGGGGATCGTACTCAACGACCTTGCGCTTGCCAGGCAGGCACTTAGGCCACTAAGCTAAATCCTCGGCCCTTGTCTTCTTGAGACAGGGTCTCACTATACTGTTCAGGCTAGCCTTGAGCTCGCTCTGTAGCCCAGGCTGGTCTTGAACTTGCAACGATCCTCCTGCCTCAGCCTCCTGAGTGCTGGGATTATAGGCGTGAGCCACCACGCCCGGCCAGTAATATACTTTTTCACGTACACAATTCTCTGATCTCTTCCCCTTTCCCTGATTTCTTTTGTATTACTGAGGATTGATCTCGGGGCTCCACATTGAGATATATTACCAGCTTTTGTCGTTTTATTTTTATTGTATATAGTTTTTGGAGACAGGGTCTCACCATGTAATGCAGGCTAGCCTTGGATCTTTGTGTAGCCCAGGCTGGCCTTGAACTCAGGTTAATCATCCTGCCTTCTGAAGTGCTAGGAAGTTGTTTCAGTTTCAAAACAGCTAAATTTCTGCATTCCCTGGGTACATAAGGATCTATGAGGTCGTTGAAGTTCAGTGCCCTCATAGAGGGCAAAAACTACAGGTGTGCACCACTACTGCTAGCTGTCCTTTCGTAATGAAGGAGTTTAGTGTTGTCATATTTGACTGTCACAAGTATGTCAGATGTATATTTTCTCAAAATACACTGAAAGTCACGTGAAAGCACTTAGTTCCTTTGCAGACTGGCTTTCTTCATGGGGGAAGGCTTGGTGAGAGCGGGCTGTGTGGTGGGGTGCCAGAGGGCTGAGCACAGGTGTGCTGGGCTGTATCCTCTGCGCAAACCACCCATTCTGAGGCACCCAGGCTTCTCTGTTGCTGTTGATAAAGTTAGAACTCATACTTTCCTGTTCCGTGTAGGATGAATACATAATACTGTCCTGAACATTATGGGTTATAGTCACTTCTGGGATTTCAGAAGATTACTAGGTTAAGTTGGACTGCCCAGCTCTAGGTTCCCCAGCCTTAAGAATGTGATAGTTAAAATTATTCCAGAGAATGTAAGTATAGTATTGGTTGAGAGCAAAGTCAGTCTGGTTTTAAGGGGCTGGCCTTGAGCTCGATCCTGTGGAGAGACCGAAATCATATAAAGCCACCATGATGCCTCTATCTCTCTACCTCTGAGCTACATCCCTAGCCCTTTTTTATTTTGAGACAACTTTGCTAAGTTGCCCAGGCTGGCCTCAAAGGTGCTTGAGGTATGCACTGCCACAAGCCTCCTGTTTTGTTTTGGGTTTTTGTTTTTTTTTTTTGGACTGGGAATCGAACTCATGACCTCACACTTGCCAGGCAGGCATTTATGCTACTGAGCTAAATCCCCAGCCCTTATGGTTTTGTGTTTTTTGGGGTGTTTTTTTTTGTTTGTTTTTTGTTTTTTTGTGGGGTTTTTTTGCCTCCTGTTCCAAATCTTGAATCATCATACGCTTAGAGGAATTCTTCACTCATTCATTATATGTTTTTATAATAATCTGGTTGTTTCATGTGTGTGCTATTACAGCTGAGTTCTATCCACTTTTTGTTTGTAGCTCTCTTTTGACCTGGTGGTGAGCATTCCTGATGACCTATCGCGTACAGAACATCACTGTAGGTTTTCAGCAGGGTGATGTGAGGCCAGAGCTCTATCACTGAGCCACCCCCAGCCTCTTTTAAGATTTCTAAAAACAGCAAACATGAGGTTCAAGCTATTTAAGTAGTGTGATATTTTAAGTTCTTTTAAGTCATTTTCTTAAAAAGCATTTCTGGTCCTAGGATTACACCATCATCATCCTAAAGCAATGTTGGTGGACCTTTTGTGGCTTAATACTGATAATGTTGAAACCTACCCATTCAGTCTTGCGGTTTGCGATCCACAGACAGGCTTGTTCGCGTCGAGCTGTAAAGGACAGTTCAGAAGCTAACACTCCTTGTTCTTCAACCTTAAACCTAGAGACTTCTCTAGGCATAGGTCTGAAACACAGACTAAGAACAAATAGAATGCAGAGCCAGGACGGAGGTGCGGGATGTGGGTGAAGGGAAGGGAAGTAAAACCCTCTGGCTCCTATTGTAAGCTGGAGGAGTTGGAAAGAGAAAGCTTGCTGGGAAGCTCTAAGCTGGTAAACTTAGAGTGAGGTGAGTTGACACCCAAGAAGGGCAAAAGTACGATTAGTGGGACAAGCTGCTTGAGAAATAATAGAATTGTTTGGGCAGTTTGTAGACAAAGCATGTGACTTGTAGACCCAGAAATTGTCTCAATTGAAATACCACATGAATTTAGGAGCAGAAAGACAAAACTGGAAATTGAGTACAGAGAAATCATATTTTTTGGTGTGTTTGGGTATATG
>RJWT010018044.1:0-19053 GCA_004365215.1 Cuniculus paca
TATAATTAGAGAAAATAACAGAAAATAAGAAAATATAAGCCAGGTGTTGTGGCACACACCTGTAATCCCAGCACTTGGGAGGATGAAGCAAGAGGATCACTATGAGTTCAAAGCCAACCTGGACTACAAAGTGAGTTCAAGGCCAGTCTGAACTGTATAATGAAACCCTGTCTCAAAAAACAGAAAAAGAAAAAGAAAAAGAAAATATAGACAGGAAAATAAAGAAAAATAAGGAAAACAGAAAAGAAAAAAAAGGGAAAACCCGAACCCCAAAGAACCAATAAGGAAAGAAGGAAAGAAGTCCAAAAACATTCCTTTATGTTTTTTACTATTATTTTCATTTTAAAGGGAATAAAACAGAACAATAAAACAAAACAAAACAGTGATAAAACGGTAGGAAATCCACAATACCTACTATATTGCATATTGTTATCCTCTAGTTGCTCAGACTACTGGCTTTAGGCTTGCAAAGTCAATCAAACAATACAAGCATTAGGTTGTTTCTTTACTTCAGTTGTTATCATCTCAACCTGTGTTCCTCCGAATCAGTCTTGCTGATTCAGGTCTTCTCTCCTAGCCCACACACCAGCTGTCTCACAGTAGGGCGGAGCGGGGAATGGCCTCCATCCTGGTTCTCCCCGGCCAACAGGGCTGCCACTGATACAGAGGCAGCTGTGTAGCTTCCTTCCTGTTTCTCCTCAGTCAGCAGGCTTCTCTGTTTTTTTAATGAGTCTTTTACATTCTAGGGTCTGCATTCTGGAATTCAGCACATACGGGGGATGGATAGTGAGTCACTGAGTTTCTGATTAAATCTTCTCAAATATCGATTTTGTTTCCACACTCATGTTTTTGTGTGTGAATACTAGATCTTACCCTGACTTTCCCCCTTGGCATTGGTGATCAGTGGTGTTCAACCAAGGCTGTAGTAACTTCAGCAGCTCCCTCTTTCTCTACCCCAAGTCTCTGCCTAGCTCAATGGACTTTGAGTTCTTGTAGCACTCTCCACCCCATCCCAGAGGCCACCCTGGCTATAAACCTCATGCTGTGGCAAGCTGAGGTGTGTCCTTGTTCAAATTGGTAGATGAGGAAAGCAAACAGGCCACTGACCTCTGTGGAGGCAGTGTGGGGGCTTTAAGCAGACCACTGGACTTAATGCCAGCACTTTCAGACCCAGCTACCTGTGAAAGCCCCACATACTGTGTCTGGCTTCCCAGTGGGTGGCAGGGCCCCCGTGTCCTTCCTGGCTAAGTTTAAACTTCTCATGGGGTCTATGTCCAGCTCACTCCCACTCTGCAATTGTCTCCCATGCCTGTCTCCCATCCAGTCTTGTAGCAGGGTGATGCAAGACATTCTGGAGCATAGCTGCTCTGCAGCTGCTCTGTGGCTCTGTCCCAAACAATTAACTTCTTCCCAAGATGACTTCCGATTAAATCTCAGATATGACAGGTGCTGCACTGGATTTCCTCCCCGACACCAGCCTGCCTTGTGGGAAGAGTCACTTTCAGAGTGAAACACAATACTGTTTTTTGCAGTTAATTATAGTTGTGGACTTCTCTCAGGGCTAGTGCTACTGACCTGGTTTGCTGTCTTCTTGGAGCCACTATCCCTCTCCTAGCTTACTCCGCCTCAGCAGAGGCAGGTATCCCTCTCTGGGAACGGGGCTGACCCTTCCAGGCTGCTTTGTTCTTTCCTCTACACTATGCTCCATCTCCCCAGCTTCTCCACAGTTTCTAGTTTTCCTGTCAGCTCTCTCCAAGATCTTGGAGATTCACCTTTTTTTCCTTCTATTCCTTAAATTGTTATCTTCCAGATGCCTCAATTCCAGGTCCCAGAGAATCCACTTTTCACTGCCCATCTCTACTCTGCCATCTTAAATCCTTTAAAACAGTCTTGAGGTAAGTCCAAAGACAACAGAGGAGATCAAAGTAAAGACACCAAAAGAAATTTTATACTTTGATACCACAGCTACAGCAAATATTAAACATGTTGACTAGACAAACATAAAACCTCACACTAAAAGCTATGGCAACTGATTTTCTTTTATCTGGACACATCACATGCAGCTTTCAACAACAGCAAACTTTACACAACATACTAAAATACAAGAAAACCCACAATCTGAGTAGACAAAAGAGCACCAGAGCAAGACTCAGATATGGCAGAGATTTGAGAACAGGCCTCTGGAGAAGTCTGGTTAACTCCATTCTTTGGGAGGAAGGTGATTTATTTTTTTCTCCTGGCTATGTGCTCCTGGATAAACTTCTCTAAAGCTTGACCTGATAATTCTTCCACCTAAAGTGATGTTCATGCTCTTTTAAATTTTATTAGTACATGTTTGCAGTACACAATGTTTGCATTCCTTGTGTGGAGTTGGTACGTGTATATAACACATTTTGATTCCTTATTTCATCCCTGCTGTCTTCTGAATCTAGGCTCTTATGCTTCTTGGATTATGTAATCTAACTTCTCCCTGACTTCCCCTCTACCCACCTTACACATAGTTACAGATTGTTTATTCTTCAGCATAAATTAGCACCTGACAGCCCCACGTGTAAGTAAGACTCCACTACTTAAGAATTAAGTCCAGGCAACCCACTGGGGACCTCTTCTGTCTCTCTCTCACATAGAAGCTTTCTTTCTCCCAATAAATATATTCTGCTAAAGAAGAAGAAGAAGAAGAAGAAGAAGAAGAAGAAGAAGAAGAAGAAGAAGAGGAAGAGGAAGAGGAAGAGGAAGAGGAAGAGGAAGAAGAGGAGGAGGAGGAGGAGGAAGAAGAAGAAGAAGAAGAATTAATTCCAAATACCTGGACCTGGTCCCCTGAATGAGCCCTCTATTCTAGTCCATCCCCTCCCCTGCTTCCTGTCTCCCTCTTCCAAGTAATAGGTCTTATTATCCTACTTTATCATATGAGGCAACTGAGGCCCAAAAAGATTACATAGCTTATCCAAGGCCATACAAGCCAAGAAGTAGTAGAGTTGGAAATCATATATAGGTTTGTGTAATGACACAGCCTGTGTTCTCTTTTTAATTATGTATGTTCTCATTTATTTCATCATTATTTACCCAAAAAAGAGTTATAGTACCTCTATTATGTGTCATACATTATCGTATGAGTTATAAGAGAATTAAAAATGAATTAGATGTGAACCCAAGCCTCAAAGGACTTTGAGATATGCTTTTTTATTTTGCCATTTCTTTTTATTTATTTCCTATATTTACCTGCTAGTGCAGGTTGACCATGTCTACACTGAATATCATAAATCTACAACACTTCTGGTGCCAAGCATTTCGGATAAGGGATAAGCAACCTCTGCAATCTACCTATATCTGAACATAGTGAAGGATCTTTCCCATTGGGCTATGAGTCCATGAAATCCGGAATGAGTGGTTTCTCTTAAACACTGCTACATTTTTTAGTATTTAGCATAATACCTGGCCATAATAGTCTAACAAAACATACAGTTTCTACACACTCTAACATAACACATCTGACACGAAATGTACAGATTTTTCCATATCCAGCAATTCCTCAACTCTCTAAACATTAACTGGGTGTCCTATAACGACTTAAATTCTGACATTACCTATTTAAAGTTAGCTAAGATCCCATAAGTTGAGAAACAAATTCCACAACATCTTTCCCATTTCCGATGCCAATAACAAATTTGGGGCTCCAATACTTCTGTCCAATCAGCAATAAATCGTGGGCTTCTAAAACCACCTCTTTGGATTTGATAATTTACTAAAATGGTTCACTGAACTTATAGAAACACTTCACTGTGTTTGTCAGTTTAGTATAAAGAACACAACCCAGAAACAGCCAGATGGAAGAGATACACAGGGCAAAGCACACCATTGTATTAAGATGTATGCAAAGCTTCCACGCGATCCCTAGGCACATCCTCCCAGCATTTCCAGATATTTCTAGCAACCCAGAAACTCCTTGGATCTTGTTATTCAAGAGTTTTATGGAACTTAATCCTTAGCACCCAAAGTGCACCCTCCCCACCACCAACTTCGTAGAAATCAGTGGGTTGGAATGAATGTACCACTAATTATTAGGCAGGTAAAAATTAGGCCTTCGCAGACCTGAGGGACAAATGGTGGGGGGATTAGTACACATGGCCAATTAAGTAAAAAAACAAATACATTGATGTATAATTATTTATAACCATTTGTTAGATCTCAAAACTAAAATGATCCAATAGAGCACAATGATATTGTAAGATCATACATTGTGCACAGTCCTGATATCTGGCCACTTAGTTCCACAACAAGACTTACAGCATTCCTGGCTGTCACAGCCAACAGCCCCAGGATATCAGGAAAGCAAATGTTCTTAAAGATCCTCCTGCCTTGGACTGGGCCTGGTCTAAATTAAGAACTTCTCTTAGTAAGTTTCTTACATGATTAAAACCCCTGAGGAAACACTGACCATCTAAAAAGGACAGAAAGACATTTCACAGTTCCCAAGTAATTTCTCAGTAAAATGTTGATGATACCCATCATAATTATTCTAGTTCCCTGAACCACAAGAATAACTTACTTTCTTTCTTTCTTTCTTTCTTTTTCTTTCTTTCTTTCTTCCTTTCCTTTCCTTTCCTTTCTTTTTTGTGTTAAAGATGATAAAACCAAGGAAAATAAAACCAATCAAAACAAACCACTGTAAGTGATACAGGACTTCAAAACATTACAAGATCAACAATAGTTACCATAATGCCTTTTGTTGTCTTCAAAATAGCTGCAGATACCTTCAGACATAGTAAAAATCAAACAGAACAAAATAGAATAGAAACAATAAAAACAAAACAATAAATGCAATAAAGGACTTCAAAACAACACAATAGTAAATCCAAAATGGCTACCATAAAATATCTTGCTATCTTTGAAATAGCTGCTCATGCCATCTGATACAACAAAACCAAACAAAACAAGAGAGAATGAAACCCAACCCAACAAAATAATGAAAATGATACAGGACTTCTGAGCCAGAATACAGAGAATCAACAATGGCTACCACCCTCAGAAGTAGATCCCTCCTAGATGCCACACTACATACTGCTATCCTCTAAACAGATGATCAGACCACTGGCCCTATACCTGCAAGGTCAGTGAAACACCAAAACACAAGCATCAAATTGCATTTCGCCTCAATAGCTATCATCACAACCTGTGTTTCTCTGGATCAGCCAGTCACTTACTGGGGGGAGGAGAGGGGTTGGTACTTCTTGTTTGCCAGCCCATGTGCCAAAAGAGGCTGGGGTCTGGCTGTCCCCCTGCCGGCAGTGGCCTGTACATGGTGCTGGTTTGCAGTGAGGGCTTGCTTCTTGGTGGGGCCTTGTTCTCTCCCTCAGCAGTCTGCAAATGGCGCTGACTCATAGGGAAAGGCTTGGGTCTGGCTGTCCCCACGGTGGTGGCCCACACATGGCGCTGGTTCACAGCAGGGGGCTTGCTTCTTGGTGAGGTCTTGTTCTCTCCCCCTGAAGTCTGCAAGTGGCTCACAAGAGTAACTTTCATGTGCATAAAAAGGTATCCAAACTTGCATTCCAGGCAGATGCCTTCATAGCCCTGCCTGCCTTTTTGCTTGAAGGTATAACTCTTTATATATCTATTTTACAATAAATGGTACTGATACTTCTGCATAGCCACCTATATGTCTTGATTAACTACTTTCCTCCAAAGTACAAAGATTTGAGGACCAAGGAAGTGAAAGGCAAGCTCATAGCTACATCAGGAACCAGCTTCCTATAACACTAATCACTTGATCTTTCAGGTAAGCAGCCCCATCCTGAGACTTTATAGGTGCGACACCCTAAGTCATCTCCATACCATATTGTCAGGTGTGATTGAGAAGGGTTCATTTTAAATAATAGAAGACTTCTTTTCTGAAAGTCCCAAGAAATTTAGGAGCTCCATACTAGGAACCAAAATTTTTTTTTTATTATACCATAAGTATATACTCAAGAAATATTCATTGAGACGAATGAATAAAAGAGTGAATGAATGAAGTAATGTTAAAGGGGGGTGAGAATGTAGAAAGAGAAAAGGGAAAAGAATGAGAGACTGAAGTTCTCCATTTCCATATTTGAAGATTCCCAAGGAAAATGGTGCTTGAAGGTAGCAGTTTGGGAGAAAGAAGAAATTTACTATTGTCAAAGCTTAACTGCTGAACAGGACTTAACTTGTTCCCATATTGACTATATGGCTCATCAGGCTGATTCATAGGCCCTGTGCTGTGTCCCCGCTCCCACACCAGGAAAAGTGGACTTCAGGTCCAGGCTTCCCAAGTTCAATAGCCTTTTCTTTTTTGCCTCAAAAAAATTTTTTCTTAGGCACAAGATATTTCCGTCCTCCACTGGCATCTCTGCACTGTGCCCAGAGAAACAATATCACATTCAGGAAGGCAAGAGCCTGCAATGGCAGGGAAACAGGAACTGTCCTCACAGATGCCCTCCCCAGGGGAGACAGCCAGAAGCTGGGAACAAGCACTGTGTGAAAAGGAAAGCCAGACTTCACTAGAGGCTCCAGGCTAAGGGGCTGGCCCTTCCCAGCATTCAGCACAACCCTCAGCCCCAAATCCGGGAACAGAACATTAGTCTTACACACACTTTTCCTTCACACACACATACACACACACACACACACACACACACAATTGCTTTGCAAAATCTGACCAGGGTGCTTTATACTACAGGGGAAATTCCAGCTCCTAGCACAGAGCCACATCCTCACCAGAAAAGTAACCATTTCTCTCTTGAATTCATCTCCATTAAGCCAGCTCAAGCCTAGCTGTTCAGCTCATTTTCACCAAGCTTGTGCCAAGCCCAATCTCGCCGTAATCCATCCCTCTTTTCCTCTTCCACATATTCCTTCAGTCCTCTCTGATTAATAAAGTCTTCCTCATAGGTCCATGACCAAAAACATCTCAACCACTGTTGCCCTCTGTCACTTTCAAATTCTAGCAACGCTTCCTGATCTTTTTCATGAAATGGAAATATTTGTACAGCAAATGAAACCAGTGTCAGCAATGGCAACTAAAGTAGGAACTCCAGATGCCCACAGGATAGCAGGGATCAATATCTCAGGCACATCTGTAATCCTTTCAAGTTATTGCGCACACAACTTACAGGCAAGCTCGCATATACAAACAAGCTAATTTTGTTACCGAGCATTCTGCAAGCCAGTTTGAGGAGCTAGAAAAGAAGTACATAGCAAATTCTTTGCGTTTAAAAAGCTTCCACGTGGGACATGACAAGAGCCAGGAAGTCAACCTGCCCTTCCCATGAGCCGGTGCCAGGCATCTGTGGGCTGGGAGACAAGAAGAGCCCCACCCCTACTCCCCATGGAGGCAACCAGCTGATTCGGAGGAACACAAACTGGAATGATAGCAACTAAGGTACAAAAACAATGTAATGCTTGTATTGATTGATTGACTTTGCAGGCCTGAGGTCGGTAGTATGAGCATCTGCTTAGAGTATAACAATATGCAACATAGCAACTATGGGGGATTTCCTTCTGTTTTGTTTTTGAAATTCAATATTATTCCCACTGTTTTGTTTTGTTCTCTTGTATTTTTTTTATTCCCTTCAAAATAAAAAAATAAAGAGCTTCCATGCTAGTTAAAGAAATGAAAATAATATACACCTGCACAATCATTTTAGGTTCTTTGTACAGTAGGAAGAATATGACCTTTGGCATCAATGGCATACATAAGTTCAAATTCTGGCCTTACTACTCACTTGCTGTGTGAATGTAGGCATGTAATATCAGATCTCTGACCTTACTTTTCCCATCTGTACAGTAGGAATAATAAACACCTACCCTCAGAATAATGTTTGTAAATTACTTATATTGAGGTATAATTTACACACAGTAAATTTCACCCACTAAAAGCCTACAATGCAGCAAGTTTTCACAAAAGTATACAGTCATGTAATCACCATGTAATCAAGAAACAGAACATTTCTATCAGCCCTAAAAGTTTCTTCTAGCCTCATTACAGTCAATACCCATTCCCCCATTCTTTGCAATCTGATTTCCATCACTATAATTTTGTATTTGTTAGTTTCACTTTAAACAGATTTTCAGTTATATTTATATCCTTTGTTCCTCAAGAGGAAGAACCAATATAATCAAAATAGCTATAATTCCAAAATTGATATACAGATTTAACACAATCTCAGATACCAACAGCATTCTTCACAGAACTGATGAAGACTACCCTTAAAATTCATAGGGAACCAGAAGAGACCCATAATAGCAAAAGAAATACTGAGTAATAAGAACAAAGCAGGAGGCATTACAATCCCAGACTTGAAGTTACATTATTACAAAGCTACAGTGATTAAAAACAGCATGACACTGGCACCAAAACAGACATGAGGATTGATGGAACAAAATAGAAGATGGGAGAAAAAACCCTATGCACATTCAATTTTTTGACTTTTGATAAAGAAGCCAAAAACACACACTGGAGGAAAAACAGCCTCTTTAATAATTGGTGCTGGAAAAACTGGCTATTCACATGCAGAAGATTGAATCTAGACCCTTATCTCTCATCAGGTACTAAGCTAAAATCAAAATGATTTAAATGTTAAAACAGAAACACTTAATCTACTGGAAGATTTTTAAAAAAGCTTTTGCACAGCAAAGGAAATAACCCACAGAGTGAAGAGATAGCCTACAGAATGGGAAAAAATTTTGCTAGCTATTCCTCAGATGGAGGACTAATACCTAGAATATATGAAGAACTCAAAAAAATTCTACTTCTCCAAGATAAAAGGTTTAATTGAAAGTGGGCAACTGAAATAAATAGATATATCTCAGAAGAGGATGTACAAATTCCCAATAAATACATGAAAAAATATTCAACATCTCTGGTTACTACAGAGAAATGCAAATTAATACAATACAGAGATTCCATCTTACTCCAGAAAGAATGGTTATTATCAAGAACTCAAATAATAGCAAATGGGGGGGAGGGGGGGAAAGGTCATGGGGGGAAAAAGAACCCTTCTACTTTGTATCTGGGAATGTAAATTACTACAACAGTGGAAATCTATATGGGGATTCCTCAAAAAAATAGAAACTAGAATTTTCATCTAGCTAGTCCCCTTCTAGGTATCTTTGTGAAAGAGTTAAAGGCATCGTATTACAGTGATAAACACATACCCATGTTTATATCAGCACAATTCATAATAGCTAAATCTTGGAAGCAGTCTGTATCCCCATCAACAGATGAGGAAATAAAGAAAATGTGGTATTTACACACAATGGAGCACTATTCTGCCATACAGAAAGATAATTTCAGTCATTTTTAGGAAAATAGATAGACTTTGAGACAGTAAAGTTAAGCTTAAATATTGCATAGTTTCTCTTATATGAGAAACCCAAACTATAAATGAAGAGCAAAATAAAAGATAGATAATAGAAAATAGGGAGATAGGTCTCTTTCATACCAGAAGGAGATCAAAAGATGGAGGGAGGGAAGGGAAAGGGGATGAAAAAAGGAATGATTGTGTATTAGGTACCAGTACCAATTCTACACAAGAAATTTAAACATTATTTACTACAAACATGTACTAATATATATTTTTAATTATTTTTAAAATATGGCTGAAGTGATTATAGTTATAAATATTCATAATTTAAGCTCAAAAACTCCAAAAGAACGTCTAATCCAAACTATTCACTTTGTTCCTAAGGAAAATGAAACTCAGAAAATGATTTTCCCTGTGTTCATATGGTGGCAAAAACACAGGTCTGAAAACCTCCAGTTGTTACACTGGATAATGGCATGTCATCCAGTACTAGAAAGAAATGGAGAGGCAAGATTCAGTCATTCAACACACGTACAAACTACGTGCAAGACAGAGTAAGTTGTGTATTGACAAGGATAAATGAAGCAAAGATTCTACCCTGATAGAGAGATTATAGACCTGCTAAGAAGAAAGTGTAGAATGGGAAGTTGTAGGGTTTCAACCTCTCTCTCTCTCTCTCCCTTTTTTTTTTTTTTTTTTTTGCTTTTCCCTGGGAACCTGAAGTACATTCTCATTGTTGTTACTGTGATTTATTATTCTTAATACAATATGTACACTGTAAGCTGAGCTCAATGCAGACTGACTACATGAGAAATATCAGAGAAATTCCTGTTTGAAATTGACATGATTGAGACTTCTGGCTGTGGAGACCAATTCTCCTTCCAAGAATGCTTAAATATCTGGATAAAATACTTGAAATAAAAATATTAATTTGAGGGTTCTGAGAGAACCAAGACAGCAAGGACTTGAGGACAAAGATCTTTGATAAGGGAGAGGTGAGCATGACATTCAGCTACACTCTTCTAGAAACATTTATTGATTCTTAAGTAAAATCTGTGAGTATGAGAAATTAAACAAAAATGTTTGCAACCTCAAATACTGGGGAAGCAAAAATTGGAGTCAGTGTCACCAGGGAGAAGAAAACTGGTAACACCCTAGGATTTCGGCTTGAACCTATGACAAGTTACACTTCAGAGCAAACTTGACCTAGAAAGACTAGCCCTCAAAGAAGAAATCCCACCTCCCTCAAAGAAGAAATCCCACCTTCCTATGAACTCAATTATAGGTGGATCATGATAATCTGTCCCAGTTGTCCAATTCTGAGTTACAATCACAGCTACCTTTAGTTTCACTCAAATGCAAACTTTCCTTTATGGTAGAATTGGGCACAATTTGACCATGAAATTTAGGCCAACGTAGTATGTAGATATCCCTGCAGCTCTTTCCACTTTTATAATCTAGACTTGGTACAGCTTCTATGGCATTAATACATCATTGGCCTATCCTTCCCAAACCCAAGACTTAGTGGCACCAAATGTTGACCCTTCTGTTGGTTTATTTATACATTGCATTATCTAACTTTCTAAGGAGCTCAATTTATTTCTTGGTGATGTTGAGTGAGGCAAACTATATTTATTAATCCACTCAATAAACATTTTTCAATACCTAATACAATAAAACTTTCATAATAGCAGTGCATTGTAACATAAGACACTCAGAGATTGCATCCCATCTTCCACCTTTCCCCCATTCTCAAACATAGCAAACTAAATTTCTAATTATTTGAGAAAAGAGAAGGACTGTGTAAAGAAGGATAAGATAGGATGAGGAAAACAAGGAAAACTAAAAGCCTCTGAAAGTAAGAAAGTAGAGAGTAAATCTCAGAATCTTCACTATTTTTCTGGACCTATTTGAACTGGGTCAACAAATGGATACTGCTAATGAAGAGGTTCCTGGAGTCCCTTTTCTTGCCCTAGAAATCCCAACAACAGATCATGAGCAAAGGAAAACAGAAGCTTCCCCACCAATATTTAAGCCAGAGCAGATAACTGCCACCATAAGTTGCCAAAACTCAGCCAGGTGATGATGAATTTATGTAGGACCTCCCGCCTGAGTAACTATGCTGGCTGGTTTCAGTTATCTCATTATTCTAATTAATATGACCTCTCATTTTTTAATATTGAATTTTTGTGTACTACTTAATCAAGGATCAGCAAAATTTTATCAATATTCATTTTAACTACTATGTTCTCAAGAAATTTACATTTTATTGGTGACACTAAGTTGGCCAATAATTAGCATCCAATATCCAATGAATTTCATAATAGAAGGGTAGACAGACTACAAGCATCCAAACTAAATAAGGGAATCATCAGCTGTTTTTCTTTCTCACATTTTTTCAAGAAACTAGAATTATCATATTCATTGTAAATACTTTCAGATTTTGAACAAGTTTTCAAGAATAATTAATTTTATATCTTTGTTGGACCAACAGATAAGTGTAATGAAACAAATACTACAGATGCATCACCACTATCTTTTAATGAAGTATATTTTCTTTCACTAATTATAATCAACATTATCATTATTGTGCTTGTTATGTTAGTTGTACTTAAGTTAAAGTTGGAGACAAATAAAGTGTATTCTTAAACTAAGTTAATTAATTCATAAGCAGGTTAAACATGAACTCCATTTGACTATGCCAGTGGAAAAGATCAGTTAGTTTAAGGACTGTCTGGGTTACTTTTCTCTAGTTGTTGAGGCAAAATACCTGACACCCAACATGAAGGAAGGAAAGGTTTATTTCTTACAGTTTTTGGAGGTTTCAGTCCATACTCAGCTGGCTCCAAGGTAGGGTCACGTGGCTCATGGGCAGCAGTTCACGGCAACCTGCAAGCAACAAGAACAGGGCAAGAGAGGGAAAAAACACACCTTCTTCCCTCCCTTACATTGTATGCTGGCTCCACCCCTGGTGGGTGCAGCACTCAAACCACCAATCCCAGTGCTAGAGAACAAACCAATCACAAAGGCTAGATTCAGTGGCCTCCACAATTGCATGAGGCTTGGGGGGCCACCTAGACACAAATGGTAACAAGGACATTATGAAAATCATTAAATTTAAAACTAATATGAGAAGGAAAATTTCCCTTTGGGATGAAAGGTTTTGTATTTCCAAAAATAGAAGAAATGACAGCAGCTTAAATCATATACTTGTAAGTGTAATGTTTTATAAGGCAGGACTCAGTGAAGAAGCTTATTCAAGGTTGAGCTTCATGACAGTTAATTGTGTCAACTTGATTGAGCCATAGGATAACCAGGTAACTCACAAAACATTACTTCTATGTGTGTCTATGATGGTGTTTTGAGAAGACAATAGTATTTCAATCAATGGAGTAAAGAAGATCCACCCTTTCCCCATGTAAGTGGATATCATTCAATCCATGGATGGCCCAAATAGAACAACAACCCAAAAAAGTAGAAGAGTAAATTCTTTCTCTTCTTAAACAGAGATACCCATCTCCAGCTCTCAGACATTGGAATGCCTAGTTTTCAGACTTATAGGTTCTACAATTTACATCAATATTCCACCTCTAGTCCATCCTTGTTCCTATTCTCAGGCCTTCAGCCTGAGGCTGAGAGTCACACCATCAGTATCACATTTTGGACTGGAACTAAAGTATATTACCAGCTTTCCTGGTTCTTCAGCTTGAAAATGGCATATAGTTTGACTTCTTGGTCTCTATAATCACGTGATCCAATTCCCATAGCAAATATCCTATCTATCTACCTATTGATCAATCAATCGATCAATCAATCCATCTATTCATCCACCCACACATGCATCCATCCATCTGTCCTGCTGATTTTGTTTCTCTGGAGAACCCTAAAAGAATCTATTATGGACAGTAGAAGATGGAGGTAGATTAGAGACCAAAAATTGCCAGACACTATTATTTTCACTAATATTCTTAATGTCCTTTCATGGTCTGGTTCTTCTTCCAGTACACTTTAGCACTCAACAAAACATCAGCTAACTAGTCTCATTAAAAGGAAATTTCCTATCCCAAGGAATGGTAACAATAGGACTTCAAAAATGCAATTTACAAGCATAAATTTATAGCAGGAAACATGAAAGGAACTGGGTCATGCATAAACTATGAGACATATCTGCCAGGACTCTTTTCTTAAAAGGCTGGATCTAATTGTACAGAGAGCCACAAAAGCGACAGAGTTAGTAGGAATGGACCCAAGAATTCTACATTATCAAGACTAAGGGAGAAGCGATAGAGAAAGACTTTGGTATTTCTCTAAATAAAAATAACCCCAGGTTGACAATGAGCTATATGTCCGTTTTCTTTGTCATCCTCTGGGTCTTGGTCCTTTTCATGTTCTTTCATATTTACATTGTCTGTCTCTGCTTCTTTTATCCAAGTCTTCCTCTGACTAATTATACTTTAACTTTAATGGACAAGTGAAGTATAAGATCTTCCACCCCCATTTCAGAGCACACATCTTTTTTCCTACCCTTTCATTTCAGGGACAACCCAATAAAAGATATTGAGCTTAAAATGATGCAAGATCTACTTTCACTAATCCCCAATTTACAGCACAGTTGTAGACTCATTCTTCTTCTCTTCATTCCCTTATTAAGAGAAAGCAAATAATGTTACCAGGGTCATGAGTTCTACTTTGATGCACTGTTTCTAGCTCCACACTTTCCAAAGGATGGAGCCACATAACAGAAATGATATAGGTTTTATGGTGCAAGTAGATCTGGGTGTAAATCCCGATTGTGCCATTTCTTTGCACAATGACTTTGGATGAGTAAATTAATATATTTAACTCCAGGACTGGGGTTGTAACTCAATGATAGATACAGCACTTGCCCAGCATTGGTAAGGCTCTGGGTTCAATCCTCAACACAAGGGCAGGGGGAAATTATATATATATATATATATATATATATATATATATATATATGAGTAAAAGAGCTACTTTATAGGGCTTACATGATGATTAGATGAAAGGATATGTGTAAAGGTGCCAGCCATATAATGTACATTTAATAAATGCAAACTATAGAAAAGATACTCCTCAGTTTTCATAATGGTGTTGATATTAACAGCTACATATGTCTAACTCTTAGGCTATAATTGATTAATGAGAAATACATTGTGTCAATCCCTGATAGCATGCAGCTTATTTCACAATTTTACCCATTCATTCGCTGATGAACACTTAGGTTGTTTCCATGTCCTGGTTATGATTTTTAAAAAGTTACAATATTTCAGATAGACAAGAAGAGTAGGTTTTGATATCAACTGTACACTTGTGTGTCTATAATAAGGTATTATATATTTTAAAATAACTGAGAGTAAGTTTTAAATGTATCACTAGAAAAAGCAACAGATAAATGAGGTGATGGGTATGTTAATGAGCTTGATTTAATCATGCCATATATCAAAACAAATTTTTCCTATTGATGTTTATAATTATCAATAAAATATAGTATTAATAAAAGTTTAAAATAATTTTTAAAATATATAAAGAGAAAGAGAAGAAGTTTAGGCAGAAACAGTGCCCCAGGCTTTACACAGAAGCAATCTTATATCAACTCAGAGACTGACCACAAATCTAGATGAAGGATTGAGTAAGGATGGTTTGCACTTCACAGTTTTCACCTATTACTATTTCTAACATCCCGGGAAAGGCTGCTTTTTCATTATATGCATATTTAGCATTCTGTGTGACTCCTGCATCATGGCACAATTAACTAAATGATTATTTGTGTACATTAGTTCCTCAATATCTATCTCTGGAGGGACAAGGACCCTATCTAACTAGTTCAGCTTTGTGTTTCCAGCTCCTAGCCCAGTGCCTGGCACAGAGAGTAGGCACTCGATAAATATTTGTTAAATGAAAAGATGTAACACTCATATACCCATCACTCTCTACTAAAATATTTTTAATAGAGCTAACAAGTTTAATCAGAAAACTAATCTATGCCAAAGCAAACATCATGACATTCTCTAGAGTTGAAGTAAATGTCCTTTTGGGTACACCAGGCTACTGCTTCACAGATAATCAGAAAAGGACTACAGATGCCCCTAATCCTCACAGAAATGCATCACCATCCCATTTAAGACATCAGCGACCATTTCCTTCTCAACTCCATGTCATCAGATTCACTTCAATAGTTGTCAACCACAGTAGGCTGTTCCTCCAGATTAATTCTCACTTCTTTAAACGGATTGTTGGCACATCACTCTCATTCTGATCTTTTTCTATCTTCGAAATTCTCCTCCTAGAAGATAGCAATATGATTAGAGACTGGCATATCAAAGTAACCCAGAGCCCAAAATTCATAAGATATATTTGAAAAATTATAGAAAAAAAGTATCAGATTTGTCTACTTGTTCTTTCCTGATTGCTACCCATGACTTTTTTTTTCTTTTGCCCCCTTAAAATTTTCTTGTTAGAGACTCCAAATATAAATAGGGACATGTGGTAAATGCCCTGAGATGTGGTCTATTCCTGGCCTTACCACAGACTCACTGCAGCTGTACCCAAGGCTTCCAGCACTGTCAAATGACATGTCGGGTATACTGTCTATGACCTGTCCTGTCAGGCAACGCCAAAGATACTTTGATTAATTTTTATTTTAAATACAGTTGGTGTGTGGGTAGAGTATAGATCATGCCTTTGCAATCTCTGGGCAGGGCACATAATCTATCTTTTTCACCTATTTTTTCACCTGCAAAATTGGTGTGACAATAAAATCTTTCTTTGTAAATTGATAGGTAGCAAAATGTAAACTCTACAAGACTACCGCTAAAATAGCATGATGTAAGTACTTTAAGATGATCTGCTTTCTGGATTCTGCAGCCCACCTTGTACCTCTAACAGCTCTCCTCTGACCAGGTTCTGAGTCCCTAAGCCCAGTATTAACCAGTTGTACCAATAACAAATACAGATTCAACTTAGTGCAAACTAAGTCAAATGAGAAAGTAACTTTCCTGCTGAATCATACATCATAGCATTCTAGAGTCAATTGCAGATCACTTTTGGATAATCCAGACCACAGCTCACAGGCAGTGATGGCAGATCTTCCTTGAGTACTTACTATGTGCCAGAAACTCTTTTCAGTATGCTACATAAATTAGCTATCAGTACCATACTAACAAGTACCATATGACGTACGAGGCAGGTGCTACTGTTAACTGTATTTTTAAATTTTGTTTACTTATTTATTTATTTTAATGTACCACTGGGGATTAAACCCAGGGCCTTACCATGCTAAGCACATGCTTTACCACTGAACTGTATCCCCTGCCCACAAACTATATTTTATATATGAGAAAACCGAGGTGTTCAAATGCTTTTCCTGAGATCATACAGCCTATAAGTTGTAAAGTCCAGATTTTAGTTAGCTGGTTTAGCCTTTCCACTGTACAGCATTTTAAGATAAACACAGCAATCATTTATGTGCCAGCCACTGGAGCAAGTACTTAACATAGATTATTTCATTAAATCCCCATAATAGGCATCTCCATCTAGAGATGATAAAACGGAGACTTGAAAGAGTTAATTTGCCAATATCTCATAGCTAGTAAGGTATGGGATCACAGCCTGATTATACAGCCAGGGAACAAATAAAATACTAACCCATGTTGGGAAAGCTCAATCACAGGCTCAAACTACAGAGTCTTCCATGCATTCAAGGGATATGAAAATGTGCTTGCTGGATCTAATGAGGAGAGAAATTCCTCTGGAATCCACTCTCTTAGTTTACACTAAGCCAGGAGGACAATGAATTCCTGAGTAGTAGCTTAGAGTTTCTGTTGATGCAGGCTGTACTAGAAGATTTTGACGAGCAAGGAGGATTCGGAAGGGCAAGCATAGGGGTAGGAAGTTAACAGCAGAGGAAGCCTCCTCCCAGCCACCTCTCAGGGCCACTGACCATTTCCTTAGCAACAGAGGTTTTCTGTGGTCACATCTGTCTCTGCTTCATAGGTTGATGAGTTAAATTCACACAACTTCAACCATAACTCATATAATATATTCTTCATTACCCTAACCCAAAGGACTCCAAAATGTTTCTGTCCTTTGTTCCTCTAATCTCAGGGATCAGAGTCTGTCATTCGAAGCCTACTCCTTCTTTGCCACCACATGAACCAATACTCTACAGTTTATTCCTGCCCTTTCCTGATCACCCACTAGCTATGGTACAAGCAGGAATATAGTAAAATTGTTCAGGGCCAAGGGAAATGAGCATAGGTATTAGGGAGAAAAGGGGGATATGGCAGAAAATCTTGAGACTCTCGGGATTGTTGATTTGGGATTTGAGAGGCTGTAAGAGACAGAAGATATTTCAGTGGTGAGAGGGGTTTCTGAGTAGGAAGAGAAGACAGTGGGGGGATACCTTCTGGGGCACCCAGCTCCACTAGTATTATCACTAAAGAGGGTGAGGGAGATGGCATTGGAAGACCAACCCAGAAAATATGGTCATGCTATAAGCAGAACCCCAAAATAAAGCCCAGGGCTTCCCCCCTTGCATCTCCTGTCTTTTCAGTGCCTCCCACTGAGACCGTGCCCACCTATCGTGGTACATGACAAGAGTTCACTCCACTCTGCGCTGCAGATTTGAGCATGGCAGACCTCTACCCTACACGTCGGGAAAGGGTCCTCCAGCTGTACATGGGGCAAAAGAGACACTGCATCGCCCTCTAGTGGTACAAGGCCGATCTCGGTGGTGTTCTGGAAGCGTTCCTGAACTACCAAGACAGGAGGGAGGCAGGGACATGCTGATGAAGTGAAAATGATTTCCTTAGAATCTCTAGCTGCTAAAATGACTTGTGTTTTGTCTGAATAGCGAGGCCTCTAAATGACATAACCCTGCTCCCCCTACCTTCCTAGTCAATTTTCCACACAGATAAGCTAGACCTGCCAACAATGTATTTTGTTGCCTCAAAAAAAAAAAAATCACCATGTAGTAAATCAGCAGATCAGGGTTGGAGAGGAAAAGAGCTCTTTGTTTCCATTTTGGTTCACTCTGCCAACTTAAAGCCCATTGATTCTCATTCATCCTAAATCTAAATAAGTAAATAAATGAATGAACCTCTCAAACCAAACCCCATCACATATATGTGCTTAATGAATAATGAATCATGCGAATGAAAGAAAAGACCAAAGACCCATAGCCAGGCTTAGAGTAGGTGGAGGAGGCAGGGAATGAATTTTGTTGACTAGGTAAAGTTCTGGCCCTTGAGCTCAAAGGCAGGATAGGAGGATGGAGCCCTGGAGCCCAGGTCAGGGCTGTCCCCACTGAGCTTCCTGACTGCTTTCCCCGGAATCTTGGCCGACAAGCAATTGTCCTGCGCTCTCTGGACTCCCTGAGGCTTTGCCATCACCCTCCCCACAGGACCTCTCCTGACTCTGATGGGAGGTAGTCCGAGGCAGGTGGACACTGGAGAGTGGTAAGATACAGTTGAAGTAGCCCCTCTGTCCACATCTGAGTGCAGAACCTGGAGTCTAGACCCTTCCGGCCACCACAGCAGCAGGGATGAGAGAAGCAAAAGGAAGAAGGAGCCAGCCTGTTTCCATAGATACGAATTTCAGTTGCATTTTATGACAGCTGTGCCAGGCTGCCTGGAGAGGTATTGTTTGGATGCTTGGGGACCCGCTCAGAAAGAAAATGAAGAAAGAAGCAATTTTTTAAAAATCCAAGTGCTTT
>RJWT010018045.1:0-19011 GCA_004365215.1 Cuniculus paca
TTTCCCTAATATGGTTTATTGGGTGGTTGGTCGATTCATGTATCTCTCGTGTCAGTTTCTCTCCTGTGACAAGTGATGCATAAGTAAAGATACCACAGTGCTAATTTAGAGTTCGAAGTGCATAGATTGAGGCTGTCTGCCAGTAGTGTTCACAGTAGGGTGTTCAGGTGGAGTACAGATGCTTCATTGGGAAAACAACAAATCTTGGTAGGTCTTTTCTCAGCATACTCTATATACGCACACATTCACCCCTTCCTTTCTTTTGTGTGCCATCACTGTGGCTACTAAGCAAGAAAAGGGAGTCAGGGCTTTGCCACTCACAAGTAGACTTTCACTTATGCTGATTTTCACTATAAGTCTCTGTTTTCAACTGTGCTTGGGACCTCCAAATCCACAGCCCATAGGTTTGAGTGTCCCATCTTCTTCCAGTGAGGAGAAACATAGTTGCTTAGTTGTGTAAACTGGGGGCAGAGATCTGAGAATCTCACTGGTTGTCAGACAGCCAAGATGTCTCTCATTTTCAGCCCCATTTCACCCCCACCTTCAGGTATCTTCTACTTTGGGGTCCTGTGGTGAGGAATCTATTTGCTTCTTTTCATTGTAATCTCTTTTTCAGGTTCAAACTTCAACTTTCTCTGCTTTTCTACATCAGATAGCACTGACTTTCAGCTTCCAAAATGTTCTTGATGGGCCAGAGGTATAGCTCAGCAGTATGATGCCTGCCGGCCAAGTGCGAGGTCCTGAGTTCAATTCTCAGTACCAAAAAAAAAAAATGTTCTTGACATCCATCATGTGTTCCTCACCAATTCTCTCTGTCCCTGTGTATTTAAGGGTTTGTTGTTTTTTTTTATAATTACTTTACTGTCATTTTGAGCCTTTGGTGATGAGATAAAAAGAAATGCACTCCTTTTCAAGAAACAACATGCTACCCTGCAATAGAGAGATGGATAAGTACCTGAGGGGAGAAGCATCAGCAGCCACAGAATGTCTGCAGGGCTTCTCGGATGTCTGTGGAGCCTCTGGTATTCAGAGGCCTCTGTATTGCTGGCTGATTGCCTAGCACTGTCAGAACTTAGTTAAGTGGAAAGTCAGGAGGAATTCTCTGCATGTGTGTTCAGACCAGCAATGGTTTTGCAAAGAGCAACTGAGGAAGGTGCCGGCAAAATAGGGAAAGAGAATCAGGCTAGATGGAGCAATTAAATTTTGTTGGCAAAGCACTGATGACCAAAATATAGATGAATCTCCTCCACTCCAAATTCTCCATTTCCAGAGTTCATTCTGGAGAAGGAAGGGAAGGAGGCAGCCTTGAATAGAACATAGTTCCTCACAGAGCTCACACTTGCAACCCTAGTTCAGACTCAAAGGGCTGATATGGACCTGACTGTATCACCTGAGGTCATTCCTGAAAGGTGAACAGATTTCTCATCCCCAGAGGGCCCCCTACAATGCTATGACTTCGTTCATTTCCACACCCCCTGCCTTGCTTCCTATGTGGGGCAGATCACCATAAACAGGAAAGCTGTACCTCAAACAGAATACTAATTTGCCATTTGCATCTAGCAAGCAAAGGTAGATGAGGCAGTTCTGAAAGAAGACAGCACATTCACCCTCTGTATAACCAGGACCCTGGGGCCTGCAGTGGTGCATTATCTCAGATAGCCAAAGAGGTCTCCGTCTAGAAGGAGAGGTGTGCTGTTACAGATCCCCAGATCTTGGGATAACTGTTCATCTTTTTCTTCTGATGATGAGAATCCTTCAAGCTGCAGTCCTCCTGAGCAGCCAAATCATTGCAATGGAAGAAAGGCCTGAAACAATAGCTGGATGGCTCAGCAGCCGCAGCTGCATCCACAGGGAAATCTGCCTCTGCTCTCTTCAGATTGCTGGAATCCATGCCAGTGAGGAAAACTCTTCTCCATTAGCTTTTCCTGTGCTGTCACTCCCAAGGCCTGCACCTGCCTCTCTTGGCATTGAGCCTAGCAATCTGCATCCCCATAGGGACAGCTCTGACATGTGGGTGATGAACATGGGAGTCTATTCCTCTAGCTGTCTTTCCTGATGTGGGGACAATTTTAAGGTATCTGCAGAGGGACTGAATCAAAACCTTCCTCGGGACTTGCTGTCACACGTCTGCTTGGCCTCCTTTCTTCCCAGGATGAGTTACCTATCCACTTTCCAACAAGTTTTCTCTGGAAATACTTCTTAAATAATTTTTACATTTATCTTCTCAGAGTCTGCTTCTGGAAATTCAATCTAAGACAGCCTCTTATTTCAGAATTGCTTTCTGATTCAGCACTACTGAAAAATGGAAAGAAATGGGAAGCCCTTTGTTTATCAAGACAATAAAGATGCTGGGGACATAACTAATCTTGAGACAAAGAAGCAGCAGAGGCTTACACTAATTCTTCAAATTAAAAGCAGAGAACTGAACTTCTGCAGGGAACAGGGTCTGAAAGGAGGAGAAAGCTGAGGGTTTAGGGAGGAGATGACTGAGCGGCAGTAGAACAGCTGGCTAGCTACTGCCATGAGCCTTCAGTAAAGGCTGCTGACACAAACTCTGTGTGGGTGTGAAGTTTGGAACAAGGAAAATCAAATGAAAAATCTATGCCAGAGACTGCATTGCTGAACAAAAGAGCATGATGGGAAGGAAAAATAATCCTAAAACTGAAGTCAGGCAGAGGAAGAGGAACTGTGAGCCAGAGAAGACTAAGGTCTTATCTACGGTGAGTTTGTCATACACGTGCACATGCACACTCCAATCCACTGAGACTAAAAGGGATAAAACACCTCCCCTGCACTCTGGATTATACTTGACATGATAAAGTTGAAGTAATCACTGAAGGAGAAGGTCTAAAATCCTTCCAAGAAAACATTCAAAGATATCTGTGGCACTAGAATATCATTTCCCAATGATTTATAAATTGACTCCTTGGAAGGTAGAAGATACACTTACAAAGGATGTGCTGAGGCATCTATTCTAAAGCCTCGGTGGAGTGGAGCCAGCAACATGACATCCTTGCCTCACCTGTGACATGAGCCACTTCCCTGCTCCCTCAGGCCAGAGCAGCCCTGGGACTCACCAATGACCATCCAGGGCTCAGCAGTCCATGCAGACAGCCCTGCAATGCCCTCTCTCTTTTCAGCTCTGCTGTTGGCCTCCCCTCTCTGTATGGCCAGCATCCCAAAGATGGGTGATCTAGAACCACTGAGATCCAACGTAGGCAGGGAGCTATAGACCTGCCTCTGAAGCCACTCCTACCTCTGCATTATTCTTCAAGTCTTTCTTCTACAAACACGGATTCACCCGACACTATTCAAGAACTGATAACTCTGTCCCTGTCTCAGTCCCTGTTTGTTTCTCCATCTCTCTCTACTTCCATCCCTGCCCGTGTCCTCTTCCTTTGCTTTCCCCTTCTCTCACTACATCCTCCTCTTTCTATGTGTATCCTTCTTCCCAGTCCTGGCCACTTTAAAGCAAACAAGGCTGAGTCCCTAAAGAAAAATGACACAGCAAATTTGACAGTGCCCACGATAATTGACACATCACGATGCAGTTTGTGCTAAGAGCTCCATTTTTTTCTATTATAAATAATCATGCAAAGAACATTATTTTAGATCTTTAGCTACCTCTCTGAGTAATTCCTTTAGGTTGCTATGCTCTCTGGAATTTTTTTAGGTCAAAGAGTGATCTAGAACCACTGAGATCCAACAAAGGCAGGGAGCTATAGACCTGCCTCTGAAGCCACTGATTTTTTTTTTTTAGACAGTCTTGCTGTATAGCCCAGGCTGGCTGGCCTCATTAGGTTAGTCCAGGCTAGCCTCAAACTCACAATGATCCTCCTGCCTCAGCCTCCCAAGTACTGGAATTACTGGCATGCGCCATCATGCCTAGCTTTATGCTGTATTTAGAAAAATCATTTTTATAGCAATATGTACACTAAACTGAATTTCAAATTCATAATAATCTCAGATTTAAAGTTGAGTCACATGTGTTTTTCCAGGGCCCCTACAGAGATTCACATTCTGGATTATCTCTGCAGATTACTTTGTTTGTAGAGGACATGCCTAATCCCCTTTCTGCACACTTAAAAATTCATCTATTGATTTGTTCATCAACACATATCTATATCATATCAAACATGTGCCAATTGCAGTTACATTGATTTAGCCTTGCCAAAATCATAGCCAACTTTCTTCTTTAGTGGGCTCAATTTTGGTATTTGGATTTTTTTTTTTTTAGTTTACAAGAGCAGATTTTATTAAATATCAAAATATGAACAGCTACGTTGAAGAAAATGAGACATTATGGTAGCCATAGCTGATTTCATATCTTCATGTTCTGAAGTCTAGTAATGCTTTTATTCTTTGATTTGATTGGTTTAAGTCTGTTTTCTACTACTTGATTGCAATATGTGAGAAGATATGATCAGCTTTTTTGAACAAAACAGAGGACATTAAGGTAGCTATTGTTGATTTCTTATTGTCTGATTTGAAGGCTTGTAATGCTTTCACTCTTTTGTTTTAGCTGGTTTTATATTATTTGGTATTTGGATTTTTAAAAATAAAAATAAGATGGAAATTTTCAAATACCATGAGACAGTGTATGATCAAAGGTCATTTTACCACCCGTTCATTCTCTTCCCAGACAATACTAAACAACATTCAACTCTCATTCATATTGCTTTCATTCAGTTGAAATTGCTCCTTTTTTCAAACATCTAAACAGCCTCAAACACCTTATAATATTTAGTCACTGATTCAAAAGAAAGAGGAATTGGGGCCCTTTTTATTTCCTCCCTTAGGGCAAAATCCATGGGCCATGATATCCACAATGCCCACTCATGGTTCCATGATAGGTAGCCCTGGGGACTGAACGTAGGTCCTAAGTATGATAAGCAAGTTCCTTAAATACTAAGCATGAGCAAGGGAAAGAAAGAGAGAAAGGGTTGGAGAGAGATTACGGATATAAGGATAGGCTCTTTACCTCCACAAATAAATAAGAATTACATGTTACTGGAAAATTCTATATTAAATTGTATACCTGAAAACTAATGAAAATAAATGCTATTCCTTGAAAATAAAAGTTCCTAAAATTGACTCTAAAATAACCATACTCTAAGAATATACCAAAAGCCATTAATAAAATGGAAAAAATTGTAAATAATCTATATCCCCCACAAGCAACCTTTCCCCAGATGGTTTTATGAGCAAATTCTAGGAAATGTTTTTTAAAAATACCATTTCTTAAGATGGAGGGACAGAGGAAGGAGAGTAGGGGGAAGGGAAGTAAAAAGAATTTAGATGTGTTATATACATGTGGCAACTCCCCGTGATGAATGTAATCATTAGGTACTACAGATGTGTGCTAATAAAAATAACTAAATTTTTACAATACCATTTCTGTGTTAAATTAACATCAGAAAATATGCCTTTATAGTACAAAAATACACATTTTGTAATGTGAAAATACACCTAGGTACTTGTAGATATGAAAGTTGAAATTAAATATTAGTAAGTCACACCCAGTAGTACATTACAAGACTTACACATCAGATGAAAAGGGAACAAAAAGGCATATGATCATCTCACCAAAATACATTAATTAAAGTAGAATCTCCATTTCAGATGACTATAATGATGATGATGATGAGAAATACCTTAGACAAGGCAAGACTATTAGGGCCTAGGACACTTTTTTAATACATCAGAAGCTATATGCAGCAAACTTAACGGTAAAACATTAAACACTGAGGAGGTATCTGTTAAATGTTTCTGAGTCTCAGAACAATGTCACTAGGTAAGATAAAGAAATGAAAGGGATAGATATTAAAAGAAATAGCAAAATGTCTTTACTTCTGTTTTATGTTCCTTTTTTCCTAAAAGAACCCATGAAAAGCACTGAAAGTATTATTGAAACTAAGATATGTCAATAAAGTGGTGCGAGGGTGGCATGGTAGCACGTGCCTGTAATCCCGGCACTCTGGGAGGCTGAAACAATAGGATCAGAAGTTCAAGCCTAGTCTGAGCAATTTAACAATTTAGGAACCTTGTCTCAAAATAAAAAATAAACTCCAGGTACTACAAAAGCACTTGAATAAAAAAATAAAGTGATCCAATACCAGGAATACATATATAGCTGATTGTGCTGGTGCATGCCTGTAGTCCCAGCACTGGAGAGGCTGAGGCAGAAAGGTCACAAGTTCAAAATCAGTCTGTGAATTGGGCTGCTTAGGGAGACTTTGTCTCAAAGCTAAAATTTTTAAAAGGGCTGAGAATGTAGGTTAGTGTGAAGACCCTGGATAAAACCTCCAGCATCACAACAAATTAATAAGTAAGTTAATAAATAAATACAAACACCTATACAAATCCGTGAGTTTCTTATACTCCAACAATAGCCAGTTAGTAAATACAATGGGGAAAAAAGGAGATTCTACTTGTAATTATGTAACCATAAAATGTCTTTATGTGACTATAACCAGAAATACAGAAAACTTCAATGAAAAGTTATAAAATACTCCAAAAGAGAGAAAAAGAAAAACTGAAAAAGCTGGAGAAGTATACCACCCTTTGTGGTATAAAGATGTTAGTCTTTCCTGATCATTTTATGAATTTAATATAATTTCAGTCAAAACCCCACAGGACTATTTTAGAACAATATTTGCTTTAAATTTCATACATGTTTGTAAGAATGTATGCATAAATGAACTAAGAAAGTTTTGGACAGGCCCATGGCCACACAAAATAACAAGGCGTTCATGTAACTGAGATATGACTAATGAAAGGTTTTTGCTACTGTGTTACTTCATCCAAAAATCTTTCTTAAGAGACAGTTTTATATGTATCCTTTTCCCCTTCCTCCCGCCCTGTTTTGGTTACTTTTTCTTCCTTGCTGAGACAAACACCTGACACCAAAGTGAAGCAAGGAAAGGTTGATTTAGCTTACAGTTTCTGGGGATTTCAGTCCATAATCAGCTGACTCCAAGGCAGGGTGGCATAGCACTGGGGCAACACTTCAAGGCAGCAGCCGGAGCAAAAGGGGGCAGCGTTTCATTAGGCTGCAAGCGGAAAGACCAAACCGCGCCAAAGAGGAAAACACGCCCCCATTCCAACCTTACCTTGTATGTGGGCTCCACCCCTGGGCGGGTGCAGAACTCACACCGCCAATCCCAGCGCTAGACAACGAGCCAATCACAAATGCTAGATTCAGCCATTTCCGTGACTACATGAGGCTTAGGGGGGCCATCTATATACAAACTGTAACAGGCCCCTTTATTCTGCTGCTTGGGACATGAATTCTGAGGATCAATATGACCAAGCTGGACTTTGAGGATGAAGATCACATTCTAGCAGAGCCAAAAACTAGAAGGAGCCTAGATTCAAGAGGTTTTCGTGAAAGAAAAACCGGTTCCAGTTCTAGTTTCACCTGTGACTTAAGGTGAGAGGGTAATGAATTGTCCTAATAGGCCGCTTTTATTTTGGCTTCTCTTTGCTCACAGCTGAATCCTTTCATGTTGGGTGTGGTGACGCATGCCTGTAATCCTAGCACCTCAAGTGCAACACCAGTCTGGGAAAAATAGTGAAATCAAGGACAGCCTGGACTACATAGCAAAACCCTGTCTCAAAGCCAGAAAAAAAAACTTTCATATTTTCTCTCATGCTTTTATAATTAAATTCAGATCTATACACACATATACGTACACACACACGCGTGTGAATTTTATATTGCTTTTTGTCATTGTTTTGGAGGAAGACCAAAAATTGTGTTTATGCAATACATTATAAAATATTATCCATATCAATTAGTGGAGGTTTAATTCGTATTTTTTATTACCCCCAAAAAATACTAAAATTACTCCTTCTCCTCCCATTAGTGTACATTTGTTTTGTGTCCATTTTCTTCTCACTAATAGCAAGCAGTAAACATGTATCCTTGGATCAACTAATGCTGTAAGAGCATGAAGGAATACATAATCCTAAGAGCAGGCCAGCTGAAAAAAGGCTATGTGCATTTTAAATTTTAACAGATATGCCAGACTGTTTTCTAGAAAGTCTGCAACATTTAGATTCCCACCACAAGGTATGAGAGCACCATTTCTCCACATCTTCATCAGCAATAGCTCTTTTGTAGTCAGCGGTTGCAGGGAGAAAGATTACAATCAGGACACAATTTATAATATTATTTATGATGGTTACCCAGTGTTAAACACAAGAAAGTGAAGGAAATCTGTCCACAACACCAAAGACCTAAAAAGAATTTAGTTGAGGGCCTAGATCCCACAGCAATGTCCTGCATGAGTCCAGCTGAAGACCTAGAGCCCGTAACAGTGCCTCCCGCGAGTCCAAGTGGAGGCCTAGAGCCCACAACAAAGACTCATGCAAGTCTGTTTGATGGATCTGTGCTGGGAAGGCCCAAAGGCCTGCTGTGGAAGCTAGAAAATCTATGCCAGCGGAATGAAGGATCTGTGCTAGTAGGTTGAGCATTCTATAGTGAAGCCAAAAAGTGACGCTCAAATAAGGACCAGGGCCCCCTGAAAAGTACCACAGCCATCCTCAGCGACAATGAGGTCCCGTGCTCCTCCTACAGTGAAAACAGTGGAGTACATGCCAGGAAGCCAGTGTGAAAACTTCTCCTGGAGATTAAATGGCAACCATCTTCCCCTCTGGAGCCAGGAAGCGATGCTCAACATAAGGACCAGAGCTCCCCAAAGTGAACCGCAGCCACTCTCCACAACAAGGTCCCGAGCTCCTCCGATGATAATGACCAAATTCCTATTGGGGAAGCCAGCATGACAAACTCCTCCAGGAGAACCAGTGGCTCCAAACAGCAGCACTTAGGAGAACCCACAATGCCACCGCTCTTCCTCTCCATGTCTCTTTTTATGCTGGTAATTTTCCTCAGGTGGGCCATCTACTCTCAGCACCATGCTGATTTCATTCAGCAGATGTTAAGTTGATCACCAATTTTTAATCCATAACAAGCTCCTATTTATTTTTTTAGCTGTTTGGTGAATGCAAAGTGTTTTAACTTCAATTTGCCCTTCCCAGACTATTAATCAGTCTCTGGTAATGTAAAACTAATCTTTTCATAGTTTTCAGGCGCTTACAGTTTCATATAACAAGATCATTTTATCCAAATCAAACAAAAACCTTTGGGATTCTAAATGGAATTACAGTGAATTGGTACATAGATTTGAGGAAAATTAAAAATTTTCTTATTAAGCTTTCCCATGCAAGAACATTGTAAGTTTTTTATTGTTTTAGTTCCTTTATGCTTTTCAATAAACTTTATAGTTTTACATATAGTTTTCACTCTGTCTTTCTTATTAAATTTATTCTTAAATATTCTTTAGCTTTTAAAAAATTTTTTCTATTTCCAGATGTTTATTGGTGGTGTAGAGAAAGCTATGGATTTTAAAACATATTTATCTTATGACACCTTATCAAATTATATTATTAATATACTTTTTTACTGGGATTTCTTGCATGTTCTTGTTAAACTATATTGAAAAAAGAAAAAAAGGAATTTAATTTTTTATTCTCAATGCTTGTTTTAGTTATTTCCTTTTCTTTTTTCGACATTTTTCTAGACCTTCCAAGACTATAATACATTATAACATGCCATGTTTCCTACTTTTCCTTCCTCTCTTGAGTTGCAGAGTTCCTCTACTTCTATCTTTGAATGGACTTCATAACACTTTATTATTGGAAAGAATAATGCCTGATTTGTCAACACTGTATCCTAGTACTCAGAATAGGTCAAACAAACACTACAAAAATTAAAATGTCTACTCTTCGAAAAGAAGGAAGTGACTTTAGTGGCCATATTTCAGAGGTGAGGGCAGAAACCACTGGACAAAAATTTACTAATAAGTCATTCCGGGCTCAGTGAAACTTTTTTTGTGCAAACATTAAGGACCCTGAGCTTCCCTAGTGCTTATGGGAGACAAAAATATTTCAGGATGACTGAAGTTCATGATGTACACGGAAAGCTGGAGATGAGTTAGAACCATGGAAAGAGATAAATAGCCATTGAATAGGTGCAAACTAGAGTTACTTTTAAAGACAACCACTCTTCTAAAGAAAACAGAGTAGAACTTCTTGAATTCACCGTTTCTATCCATCACTTGCATTGTCTTTTTTTGGATCAGCCTGTCCACCCTCTCCCCACACATGGATTTCTACAACTTCCTGATCTCTTCCCATTCATCCCTGTCTCTCTTCAACCTATTTTTCATACTATCTTTGAAAGTAATGGCTTCACTTTACTTTGTTTTCTGATTTTGTTTCATTTTGCATATCAGAGCAGTCTTTTGTAGATTACAAATCTAATAATACATTTTTATTTAAAATAAATTGTTAGAAATCAGCAAAACATTAACCTACCTTCTATACAGGATCCAGCCTCTCCACATAAGTTCTCCAGGACATCAGTAACTGTTTTATGGTTGGTAGAATCTGTATGTGGGGAATAACCTATTCTTGTGGCTCCTAGAGAGAAATTCGGCTTCAGTCCTAAGAACATGAGTTCAGTAAAGATTCAATGACCATTCTTTGAAGACTGAAGACACAGATTTCCTGAAAACTTTTTTCTCCTACTGTGGAGTCAGTTCAAATGGTGCTAAAACCTGGGTATGGTGCTTTTCCCATTCTTCTGTTGAATGTTCCCTACTGGAGGCCCTGATGTCTGCTGGAATGAAAGGATGCATTTTCTACAAACTCTGGTCTGTGAGTCTATGATTGAGGAAAGAAACCATAAAATTTGGATAGGGTTTGAAGAAGAAGTTTCTTATTGGAAGATTTCATAGTTAAACCAGTTCAGGCCAGGATTTGGTAGTAATAATGGTGCTAAGGATGTGGTAGACTAGTTTTCTTTTCATGTATTACCCCTTCCCCTCAAAGCCTGCTACCTCATGAAACTGAGACTATACAATGAGCTCTGTAATCGTGTAACTCAAGGTGGAGAAGGAGAGCACACCCTTATTAGCATAATGAGACTAGGGAGAAATGCATCCATTTATTCAACAAATATGTGCCAGGCACTCTGCAATGAACACAATAATAAAAAGACTCTACACTTATGACACATATATTCTCATGGCAAGAAGGGACAGACGTTAAACAAGTGAAATGCGCAGCACAATGAGGTAGTGATCAGCCTGTAGAAAAAAATAAAAATAAAGGAGAAAATGAATACCGTGTTGCAAGGAGAATGGGTTAACAATAGGATAGATTTCCAAGACACTCCAAGGTTGTAATAAATAATAACAGGTCACATTTTGTACTCAATAACGGGTCCCATTATACACTCAATATTCAAAGTCCTCCTGAAAACACTTGGGAGGATGAGGCAGGCAAGTTCAAGGCCAGCCTGGGCTACAAAGTGAGTTCAAGACCATCCCAAACTGCATAGCAAAACCCCGTCTTATAAAGACACACACAAAAAGTTTTCCTGAAAAGCTGTTATTTGATTAAAGGCATGAGGAAGCCAGGAAATGGCTACCTGGTATAAGCATAGTCCAAGAAGAGAGAAAAGTGAGGGCATGAACTCTGAGATTAGAGTATACTGGTATGTTCATGGAACTCAAAGAGCTCAGCATAGCTGAAGTGGCATGAATGAGGGGAGGGATAGCAAGGCATACAGTCAGAAAAGTCATTGAAACCAGGAATGATGGCGCAGGCTTATAATTACCGTATTCGTGAGCCTGAGGTCAACCTGGGCTACATAGAAGTTCAAAGGAAGAAAGGAAGGAAGGAAAGAAGGGAGGAAGGGAGAAATGGAGGAAAAGAGAAAGGGAGAGAGAAAGAAAGAAAGAGAGAAAGAAAGAAAGTAAGAAAGAGAAAGAAAGAAAACTGACTTGAACAAGATGATGGGGTCTTTTTAGCCTTTATAGGACTTTATTCCCTTATCTCACTGATAGTAGAAGTGCTGCAACTTGGTCATATTCTGAATATATTTTGAAGATAGAGTTGATGGAATTTACTGATAGGTTGAATGTTGAATGGGAGAACGAGAAATGGGCCAAGGATGAACCCAAGGATCTTGCCTGAAGAACAGGAAGCATGAAGTTACTATTTACTGACATGGGGGAAGCTTCAGATGAGTAAGTTGTGAAGTGTGGCATTTAATTTTGGATGTGCTACATCTGAGATGTCGTTAGACACCTAAACAATGGTATAAAGTGGGGAGTTAAATATATAAGCCAAGAGTTTTTGGTTGAAGTCTGGTTTGGGGGTGTAAATTTGGAGATATTTAAAGCTGTGAGATTGGATAAAGTTACCAGGAAATGAATAGTGATAGAGAAGAGGATCAAAGACAGAGCCTGGAGAAATTCAACATTTAGATGAGGAGATGAGGAAGAACTGAACAGAAGACTAAGAAAAAGCAATTATTGACATAGAAGGAAAACTATGAAAAGTAATGTCATGGAAACTAAGCATAGAAAGTGTTTCCAGGAGTAGATAATTATCACTGCACAGAAAGCTGCAGATTAGGTTGTGTCATGCTTTTCTTGTTACTGAGACAAAATACTCAGCACTCAGAGTTAAGGGAGGAAAGGTTTATTTAGCTCACAGTTTGCTGAGGTTTCAGTGCATAATCAGCAGGCTCCAAGGTAGAGTAGCATTGCAGAGGAGAAACAGTTCACTGTGCACAGAAGATACCAAAGCAACAAGGGTCAACCGCAGCTTTCTATCCTATTTATCTTATCCAGGCTACCTAGGGTGGGTAGCACTCACACCCTTAATTCTAGTGCCCTCAATTCTAGCATTGCACCATGAATCAATCCCAGTATCACATATTCGATAGAGATCCAGTCATCTCTGAAAAAGCCCTACCTATGACTGACTGCATGAGACTTAGGGGGAACATCTAGACACAAGCCATGGCAAGTAGAACTACCTGCTGTAATGGAGACATTCCCATATCTCAGTGATGCAAACAATTTAATTTCCCATTCATGTAAAATATATTCAGCAGTAGAGGGGAGGAATGAAAAAATGGGAAGAGTGGTTCTCTACTTGATGATAACCATCAGAGTTACATGTTGACAGAGCCTGAGTATCCTGAACTTATGGCTTCCAAAGTCACTCTGGGTATTACTGTCCAGTCAGCAAATGGGGGTGGCAGATGAAGTTTGTGCATGGGAAATATATTGATACGACGCTGGCAAGAAATACAGGTCACACACATGTTGGGTAATTTTTAAAAGGTTTGCATAAATATACTACTTCTAAAAGTGTGAACAGGAGGAGGAAATCATCAAATAATGTTGCCATGATCCTGAAATGGTTGGCAGTAGGAGCCATTATGGTCCTTGGGGTTGAAGAGGCAAAAGAAAGTAGTGGTTAATAGAAATGAGAGAGAGACAGAGATGCATGAGGAAAGATCCTTGGCTGACATTTCCGTAAAGAGAAATGGCCAACTCGAAGCATCCCCACAGGGATACAGGGGAATAAATACCTCAGACTCACTCTCTTCCTTCCAGTTTTCCTGCAGGTACTTCCCATTAACTTAACCAAAGAGAAACCAAAGTCCCATTGATAGCCTGCCTAATGGTTAGGCTCCAAAGTCCTAAGCAGAGTGGAGAATAGTAAAGGTGAGGGAGGAGGAGGGCAGATGTTCAACACAAGAGGGTCTTGTGAATCAGGCTTGGAAGTTTTATTGGTTAAAACATGTCATGTGCCATATCTAACTAAAAATCATTCAGCAAAAGATGGTCTACGTAGTGTGCAGGAGGAGGGAGACAGAGATTCAGTTAACAGATAACCCCTTCTACCACATTGCCAAACAATATGAGAACTGATAACTGACAATTATAGTTAGCTGTATAGAAGCAATTGGTGATCTTGGTAGAGTGGTGGTTGTGAAAACCTGGTTGAAGGGGGTTCCAAAGACAACCAGAAGAAGAAATTGGAGGTAGCAAGTGTTAAAAACCTCTTTCAATAGATTTTGCTGTAAAGGGAAGAAAAACAATGAGGTAGTCGCTGAAGAATTTTAAGATAAAGACTTTTGCTTTGTTTTTTTGTTTTTTTACAATGAAGAAATAGAAGCATGTTTTTATGCTGATAGGAATGTTCCAGTGAAGAGGAAAATTGATGATGCAGGGAAGAGAAGGAAAATTGCTGGAGTGATGTCCTTGAATAAGCAAGAAAGGATGGGTTCTAGTAATAAGTGAAAGATTGACTTTGGAAAAGAATACGGGCTGTTCATCTCACAGAGAAAGCAGAAAAATAGAGCCCAGGTAAGGAGTAAACACAGTTAGGGGAGGTTGTTGAAGTTCTTCCTAATCATTTGTATTTTCTCACTGAACCAGGAAACAAAGTTACCAACTGAGAGTGAAATTCCAGGAGAAATTGTTGGGCGGAATAAGATAATATGACACAACCACTTAAAAAATGTGAGAAACGCTGCCCACGTTAATCTTCTCAGTCAAAATGGCTCAGTAATTACTGAGATGTTCCAGTCTGAGTATACACCAGAGAAGGCCTCCAGACCCACCTTTCTCCATTCTATCTGTACACCTCTCCTTGCCCTAATTCAGTATTGAAACTGGATACTACTAATAATAATCACAATAACTTTGTGCACTTATAATATCCAAGCACTGCTCTAAACACTTCACACATATTTTTACTCATAACTCCTCCATGAAACAGGCACTAATACTATCCACTTCGTTTTAAAATGAGGAAATTAAGGCAGAAGGTAAATGACAGAGGAGATGCCTGAGCTCTGTTTGAACTCATGCAGTCTGGCTCTACAGCGCTTGTTCTTGACTTCTACAAACACAGTTGGCCCTCTGTATCCAAAGTTCTGCATCCATGGATCCAACTAATTGTGGATCAAAAATATTGAAAAAATAACTACATCTTTACTGAACATATGTAAACTTTTTCCCTTGTCACTATTCCCTAAACAGTACAGTATATAACAACTATTCACACTGTATTGGATTTCAAGTCTAATCTAGAAATGACTTAAAGTATACAAGGGAGGACTGTGTAGGTTATATGCAAATATGATGCCATTTTATATAAGGAACTTGAGCATCCATGGATTTTGGCATCCACTGCGATTCCTGAAATCAACCCTCCATAGATACCAAGATTCCATACACACTACAAAAAGTGGTAAACACTAGAGGGGGCTAGGATTAGGAGGAATAAATAAGATCTGAAAATATCTGTTGCTGAGTAGATGCAGATGAGATTCTATACTGGGAGAGGGTTGGCAAGGGCTTTCTGGTGACCACATGGTGACCCACAAACCCTAAGAGCAAAGGGCAGAGACAATATCAGGAGTATAAGAACAAGTTGAGTAGGCTGGAGAAGACACTAAATAGTCTTCCCCATCTGTGTAGACTCTACATCAATCATCATGTAATGCTTGATTTGATTTGGACTTAATAGTCTTGGTTCCTTCTATGTTTCATTTGTGTCCATGATACCAGTAATGACGGTGTGGGGAAAATTGTTCCCAATCAATGAGCTTTATGAAGAACTTTATCAATGGAAATTTATTAATGCACCTAAAACCAAGAATTTTACTGACATTATCCAACTCAATCGTTATGGCATCCCTGTGATTACAAAGAATCATCCCCATTTTCAGGTAAGAAAATTGAGGTCACAGTACATGACCAAGGTTAGAGAGATAATACACAATGGAGGTGGGGGCTTACACCCATGCCTGTTGTAGAGACCAAAGCCTCCACTGGCTACACTATACCAGCTGTCTCTCTATTTTGGGATGAAGCATCAGGAACACTAAGGAATCCTACAGGGCCCCACAGGCCTCTGGGGCAGGGCCCCCGGGTGAAAAGAACTGCCTTTATGAAGGCAATTGAGAAACAATCCTCCTCTTTATTTGCTATAACAGGGGCTCAGAAAAGCTAATTATCTTCCCATGAACCAGTTAACTATTCAATTTTCTCCATTTGGGTAATTAATTATCAGAGTCAAATGCAGGATCTAGCTAATTTTAGAAACATGCAGCTGTAGGGTCATCTGGGGAACAAGCTTGGCTGAGAAAGGAGGAAGAGCAGGCGCCAGCCTCTGCCTTGCTTAGGAGGGAGGAGGGAATATTGAGGAATGGGGAGAAGTGTGCTTAAGGTTGGCTGCTGGGATTCCCTCAGCACCAAAGAGCGGCAGTCAGTGTTCTGTAGATAAGAGTAAAAAGCTTCTATTTCAGCTTCTCGTACCACCTTAGGATGGAGGGGGCACTTCAAAGATCAACTTCTTTAATTGCCTTTTCTCCTTTTTAGGAACTGGTGAGAATGTCATGCCACTGGTTTTCATATTCTCAGTTGAAGCCAACACACACACACACATACACACACACACAGGGATGGGGAACAGAGTCAGAGAGAGAACACATTTCCATCTACCTGTCTCTAGCTATCAGTACATGTTAACATTGTCAATATTTATCAAGAGCCACGTCTCTCACACCAAGGAGGTTTGGTCCTGCTGCTTTTCTGTATTACGGATGAGAAAGCTAGGAGTCAGACAGAATATGAAACTTGCTCAAGATCTCGTGGCTAGGATACAGTTGAAATTGGAATTTGAGCTGTATTCCTTGACTCATAGTATCACACTGTTTCCTAAAGTAATGTACCATACGTGCATTTTTCTGAGCAGGACCAGGTGAAGATACTGGACTATTTTGAGTGGCAAAAGTTAGAATGGTACTTGGTTCTCTTAAACCAAGTCAAGTGGTCAAGGATATTTAAATCCTCAGCAAGCTCCTCAACACCAGGAAACAGTCCTTTCATCTGTAAATGAAGAAGGTCTAGAGTTTTGGCCACTATTTACTTCCGTAGGCTCCAGGGTATAGACCTGACCATAGACTCTGTTTCCTAGGCCATTTGCTTGAGGCGAGGGTGGGGTAGGATTGATAGTTTTACTGAACACTTAATATATACGAAGAAGTGTGATAATCACTTTAATGTGAGTTTATTTAATCCCTAAAATGATGTATCAAATTCCATTTCTACTGCTGTACAGATAGTTCAATTCAAAATTTAGCCCCTTGTCCTTGGTAAGGAACTGAGTTCAAATCTAAACAGTTCAAATTCATAGCCTACCTCCTCCATGTCAGCTGGGCTCTGGCAGAAGAGAGAGAGACAGAGACAGAGACAGACAGAGACAGAGACCCCAAAACCATGGACAGCTCCCCCATATCTATTTATCTAAGAGGTTAAATAGTTAGGTTCCCGAGGCTAATTGTACCCTTGGTTACCAAAAATGTGAAGCCATTGTAATGAGCTCTATCTCCTTACAGAGAGGAATTCTCCTTGGACTGAGTGTTAGGGATCAAACACTCTGGCTTGCTTCAGGTGCCTGAGAAGTTTTTGTACAGTTGAGTCCTGAACCAGGCACATCATTTCTCTAGGATCTAAGAATTTTCTGTAGGGTAGACCAGCAAAAGAACTGCTATACACATCAACCCATAGTGTGACTCTCCTCACTAGCCCTGCTCTTCCCATATCTTCTACCCCTCTGTGTAACTACAGAAAAGACAATCTCCTCTGCCTCCTCCTCCCCATTTCTATTTTTGACATTGCCACAATTCTCAGGGCCCAAACTGGGCTTCCCCAAATTAGGTCTTCCTCCTTTGCCAGTCATGATGGAAGTTTCCAACTTCAAAGCCAGGCTCCCTGGCCCAAGCTGCTGGCCCAGAGCCCCAGCAGGTGCAGCATGGTTGCTAAGCAACATCTTGGGATCTCTGTGTTCCTGTCACATGATTATTGTTGCTAAGGAAACAAGTCCTCTGGCATCCCAGGATGCAGCAAGGCCTTAGCAGTGATGTGTTACCTGAGGCCTAGTAAAAATCCTGCTGTCCCAAAACTGCTACAGGTGACTATCAGGTTAATTCTTACTTTTTACTTCGGTACTGGCTCTTAGAATGAAATGCCTAACCTGCTTGTCATTCGCTGGACACTCACAGAATCCAGTTCTTCGGGATGGTTAGTACAGAGATATATATTTATAGACCAAGTTAGGAAGATAATTCATGTCCCTAATTTCCTCTTATGTATAACTTCTGCCATAGGGGCGGAATAGAAAAGGATTTGTAGGACAGGAAAGTTGAGGAGGACCTATTGACAAGAGAGTTACACAAGGGCTCTAAGTTTGCAATAGCAAGAAAACCAGACAGAGATTTCCCAGTTCCATCTCCCCACACCCATAGCTCAAATATAAATGAGGAGTGGACTCCACACAAAGGATGACACAGCCCCTCTGGATCACTTGCCTCTCTGGGTCTCCCAACCCAGACTTCCTGGAGCTCTCTCCCCAGGATCAACCTAGAAATGAGATAGAAATGAGGAAAGCTCTGAGGAAAGATAGAAATGAGGAAAGGACAAAAGGATAAAGGGATGGACAATAGAAGTGGAAATAATTGAGACATGATTTCCCAGATTTGAAAAGTAACCAACACAAAACACTGGAAATATTTTCACCCCAAGTCATACTTCTGGAAAATACGAGACCACTGATGACAAAAAGAAGATCCTAAAAGCTTCCAGAGATCAAATCAATTTCCATAGATAATGTCAAAAATCATATTGGCAATAGAATTCTTCAATGGCAAATAAGCCATGGAGCAACATCCTCTAATATCCTCAATATCCAAGAAAAATGACTTCATCCTTTCCAGTACAGATGTTTTTATTTCCAAACTCTCTATTTCCTCTGATTGACCCCTTTTGTAATACTCTGCCCTTTGGGGGGGGGCAGTGTCTAATCTTATCTTCACCCTACATTGTTTCAAAGGCCTCAAACTTGCACCTGTTAGCTTGAGTTTCTGTCTTTCACCTTGGAGTATTTTCTCCTCTATTTGGGGATGTTTGGTGGTTGTTTGGATATTTTGATGTTTGGGTTAGGGTTAGGTTTACATGTTTGGTTTACCTGGTCTTAAGAGTAAAGTGCTCAAAAAAAAAAAACTGATCAGTCTTTACACTTGAACGTATGGTCTGTGGGTTTCATTATAAGGTGATCCTTTCAGGTCCATTT
>RJWT010018046.1:0-19044 GCA_004365215.1 Cuniculus paca
CAGGGCTGGGGTTTTGTAGGGTGTTAGCTGTGGTCTGGAGCACAATTAAGAACTGCACGCATCTGAGACGTGCGGTGTGATGTTGTGGTGTGAAATGCACTGCAACAAAGGAACTCTAACTGGGTTACCAGGTAACCCCACACACCTGTCATGTGAGTCACCTCCTGTCACCAGTGACGCATGATTCCTAACACGCACAACTTCAAGGATGAGACGTGTGCTTCGGGTCCTGGTGCCATTCCGAGGTCGACCGGCTTAAGGCAGAAACAAGGCAGAGGAGCGCTGCTCGCCGGGGGCAGCTGGGAAGCAGCGCAGGAGGGTGGACCTGGGAATGCACCTCCCATGTCGCAGCCCCAGTCCCCCTCTCCAAGCAGGCGTCACTTAACAGCGCAGTCAGCCATGAGCTCACTGCAGGAAGAGTTCACTGATGAGTACAGCACCCCGACGACGTCATCGCCTCCCACACACATGTGACTTGCAGGGACAGTTTAGATCTAAACCATGACTCGTGCTTCTGAACACATCACCATCATTGCTGCAGCCTCTGTCCCAGCCCCTGCCTGCACCTGACCGCTGGACCAGCCCCGAGTTCAGCGATGAGCTCTGGTGCTGCACCTCGAAGGTGGTGCACCTAGGGACTTCTGTCCTGACTGCTCCGCAATCTTTCTCTACTGACTGTTAGAAGGATTCTCCTAGTACCCAGCCAGCAAATGAGGACTCCAGTCCAACTCTGATTCCCATACCCACACCCTTTGCACACTCTCCCCCAGGGCCTTTGCATGAGTCACCAGCTACGTGTACTGATCTCCAGAATAGTGTTGGTGGGAACTACATTAAGGCTTCGTGAAGTAAGAGGAGGAGCCTCAGTTTTTCAATGAATCACACGCTACCTGAATGCAGAGAAGATGCATTATAAGAAACAGGGAAGGGCTGGGGATCTAGCTCAGTGGCCTAAGCACCTGCCTGGCAAGTGTGAGGTCGTGAGTTCAATCCCCGGTGCCGCAAAAAAAGAAAGAAAGAAAGAAAGAAAGAAAGAAAGAAAGAAAGAAAGAAAGAAACAAGGAGACAGATCTTTGGAAAAGGGAATAGGACTGAGATATAGAAGGAGGAGGAGGGGAGGGGAGAGGAGGGGCTGGGAGGGGGAGGGGACACAAAAAGAATTAGGATGTGTTATGGACACGTACTAACTCCCGATGATGAATGTATTCATTATGTTCTGCAAACATGTACTAATAAAAATGCCATGTATGTTTCATTATATTCTGATGTGGTTTGGAATTTTGTTATTTAGCACGTGAGAGTGGCTTTTTAAGCCTAGCTGTGGTTAAAAAGATCCATGGAAACACAGTCCAGCCCTCTCTAACCACGGCTGACTGCATCTACATCTTCACCTTGCCCATCACCCTTTATTTCAGTCCGCCCAAGGGGAGAAGCTCACTTCTTCTTGCTGCCTTCCCAGGCACCCTGGCCACTCACCACCTTCTGGTGACCTGGGCAAAGGCTTTTCGCTAATCTACTGAATCCCAAAGTTTCTGACATACTAATTAGTGTCCCATAATGGCTCTTGAGTAGCTGTTCACCACCAAGTCCATCTGTTTATCACCCATTGTGTGCAGTTTGTGGCAAGGTTTGAAGTAAACTACACCACAGACCTGCACCTGGGTTTTTCTTCCACATCTCGATTGCTGGCTTCCGTGAGTTTGGAGATCCTGACCTCATCCCCCTTGCCTTGATGCCACCCCTGCTTGCAGGCCGGAGGGTGGGAGGAGGCGACCAGATCGAGTGTCATCCTCTCCAAACCTCCTCCTTTGGGCCATCCATTTGCACCTCAGCCTGATTGTCTTTTAGTCTGGGAATTTATTTTTCTATTAGTGATTCTCCCATTTTCTCTTGTAATATTTTTGCAAAACTTCACATTGAGCTATCATTGCACCACGCAAAGCCAGTCTGGTGACCATGCAAGGAGCTTGAGGTGGGATTGCAGCGAAGCCAGTAAGGACCACAGGACCCGCCAGCAGCAGCCAGCCCCACAGGTTCCTTCTCGCTTCTCGGCCCTCCCTGCCTCCTGGGCTCTGAGAGACCCTGGTGGACATTCAATTTGCGTGCCTTCCTTGAACCCCAGCATCTGACTGCTCTGGGTCATAGTCCATCTCGATGGCGAGAGGTCCCTGTAAATTCTTCACTGTGTAGATTTATTTTCTGATGACCCATGAAAATCAAAGCTGTGCTCTGGGGTGACCCACTGATGCAGGTCTCCTAGCTCTTTTCCCGCCACAAAACCACAACTGCCCTTCATTTACAACCAGAGGGTGGGGAAGCAGGAGGAATGGAATAAAGGGGATGTGAAGAGGCTACTTCTTGGCAGGGAAAATTCTCTCTTTTTTTTGGTACTGGGGATCAAACTCACAACCTTGTGCTTGCCAGGCAGGCGCTTATGCCACTGAGCCAAATCCCCGGCCCTCTCTCATGTGTTTTTTAGAGCTGTCTGCCGTCTTTCCCCCAGTGCTGTAACTTCACTGCTGCTGGAAGTCGAGTCTGAAGTGTCTCTGTCCACTCCTTGATGGTGCTGGGCTTGCCAAAGATGTTCACTACAGAGCTGACAATTATCAACCCTTAACTTACAGAGGAGAAAGTGCTAGATAAGCTGTCCTATCCTTTACAAAATGAATGGCACCTGTGCACATCTCAAGGCTCCCCACCCCCATCTTCATCCTGAGCTTCAGGCATTGGAATGGCTAACCTTGACTGTGCGAATCTCCTTTATGACATTAAATGCATCCCACTTAAGTTTCATTGGTCCTTGAGGGCTAGTGTATGAGTTTCTAGATCCACCCATTTCCTCTGCCAAAATTACACAACTTAGCTGTACATCACCAAGCATCTCAGCCACATGTGCCTGTCAGTCTGCCCCCTACCCGCTGCTGGGCTTGCAGACTACTCCGTGGAGGACAGTGAGCCGCCATCCCTTTTCGGTAACGCGCCTAGTGCTCCTGCTGAGGCACACCGTGCTACTGTCCCTGCAGTCTGCAGCCGCAGCCTCACTGCTGTCGTTCTGAGTGCAAATGAAAACCACTCATCATGAAAGTCTCTGTCCCCAGCCTCTAGCACAGGCTTTTGTGAGACATTCGTCTTTCTCCAGGGGTGGCTGAGAAAGCAAAGGGCCATCATCTGAAAAGGATATTAACGTGGCCTGGGCATTCTCAGTATCCAAGACACAAGAGGGTTTCATTTCAGGTGGTTAGAATTTTTCCTTAGTTTGAAACCTAGAAAATCAGTCTACTCAGAAATGAAACGCTGGGGGCCATGAGCATTTGGGCCACCTCTCCCTGTAACTTGCTTGTTCCTTGATGCCCTGGTCAGGCCTGACCACATACATGCTCCCCCATTGCTGATGGGGAGTTCTGCACACGCTTAGATCTACGACCTGGAGATAACATAACGGCGAGTCTGAGATGGGTAGCTCAAGCCACATGGTAAACAGGAAGCCTAGAGCTTTCAGATTACAATCATAGACACCAATCACACAGAATTGAGTATGCTTCTACCTATTTTCCCTCTCAGAGCAGACAACTGACCAGCCAATGCCCAAGACCTCTGAGTCAGGCCCAAACTATGACTTTGACTCTGCTGTTGGCTAAGTGTCCATACCCAACTTCCCTGAGAGGCCAAGGGCTGTCACTTGGCCCTTGCTCCTCTGCAGTGCAATTACACTCACTGAACTTGTTTTCTTTCCACATACTTGAAAATTTTTCTGATGTGGTTTCAGTTAGCACATTTTATATACCATTTGTGCTTTTCTCTAATTGCAATTAATATTAGTTTTCTTTGAGTTATCTGACCTCTTTGAGCTATTTTCCCTTCTCTCTTCCTGTTTTTAAGGTATCTCTGAATGTGCAGGCACCTGCATTCACTCTGTTTTCTAGTTCTGAGTCTCTCTTCACATTGGTTGTTTCTCTAACCATACTTTATATATATATATGTATATATATATATATATATATATATACATATATATGTATATATATGTATTTATCTTCTGTATTTTTTACACCTTTTCATGGATCATAATTCTTTGTTATGTTGGTCATTCATGGTTTGAATAGTTTTGTTTAGCTATGCAAGTGTTTTTGTTTTTATTAGTATCATCTTTAAACTCATTATTTTGTTTAAGTCTATTATCTGTGTAGTTATATCATCTTTGAGCTTCCCAAGTTTCTTCTTTCATCATTTTGTATAACTTAACAATTTTGTTTTTGTTTCCTTCCCATCTGCATCCCTTGGATCTGCCTAGGAGAGGGCTGTTGGGAGTTTTTGGAGACATTTTATTGCCTTGTTTTCTCAGTTTTTTATTTTTTTAATGCTGAGGGTTGAGAATCAATTAGAAAGGAGAGACTTTGTTGCTGGAGTGGAAATTTCTTTACTGTCTGTTTCTCAGTGATGTGATCTTGGCTTTGTTTGCTTCACGGTATTTTTCTATCTCTTCAGCTTAATCAACTTAGTAGAATTGGACCCAGTCATAGACCCATTCAGAAAACTGGACATCCTCAGTGGCCATCTGCCAAGGTGGTCATTCCTCTGCATTTGATGGAAGTATCAGGCTTCTGTGTACTGATGAAGAAAAATATTCTGTGCTCTTGGTTTCTGATATTTATTGCCTTGGTTGTTGAGGGTCTAATTTGTATAGATATTCTTTGTAAACAATAATGTCTTCAATATGTACATCACATGAACAGAAACTTAAGTCTCCAATGTTCATCTTTCTGGCCCCTCACTATTGAATGCCTTCCCTGGAGCTGTGATTGGTGACACAAAAGACAATAAAAGTGAGAGGGGTGGAGGAGGAGGAGGAGCAGAAGAGCTAGTGGCTGCTCCTGGGCATAGTGACATATTTTCTGCCTGGGCCAACCAACAGCATCATCATCATCAGCAACAGAAGTGGCAGCAGCAGCAGCAGCACAACCATCACCAGCAGTAAGAGAAAAATGTCATGTTGCTAAGATGCTTTTAGTCTTTTTCTGTCCTTCTCTCATGACCAGAGAGAAGGAGGATGAAGAGGGCTTGGAAGGAAAATGAGTGGAGGGTTGAGGGAGTAGGAGTTGTGGGTGAAAGATGAAATTGGTAGGGGAGGAACTCAGCTGTCTTTGCCTCACTTTCCCCCTCAATTCAAGGTTGAAGTGGGGCAAGATTTGCTTTCTATTTCTATTAAAGAAATTTGTGTTCCTTTAAAATAGAAATGTAAGCTGGGCATGGTGGCTCATGCCTGTAATCCCAGCACTCAGGAGGCTGAGACAGGCGGATTGTTGTGAGTTCGAGACCAGCCTGGGCTACAAAGTGAGCTCAAGGCCAGCCTGAACGGCATAGTGAGACCCTGTCTCAAAAAACACCAGGGCTGGGGATCTAGCTCAGCAGTCTAAGTGCCCGCCCAGCAAGCGCAAGGTCATGAGTTCAATCCCCAGTGCCACAAAAAAAAAAAAAGAAAAAAAATGTAAAGCATATTCCACAGCTCTTTCTTCATCATCATCATCAGCTGTGATCTTTTAGTTTCTTTTTAATTCAAGGTTTTTTTTGTTTTTTTTTGTTTTTTGGAACCAAGCTCTCCTTTGTCCCTACTTTGCAGGATCTTCCTTTCTGATAAAACTGGAAACTTCAAATCAGCTCAGCTCGTGCTCTTATTTCTCACTGTAGGTCTGGTTAAAAGTAACCAATCATACCAATGCTACAATCCGAACACTGAGCTGACTTGAAATTTCCCCCACCAGATCAATTAATCTCAGTCTCCCACAGTTTCAGGACAAGGGTAAATTGGAGACAAATTTTCTGCCAGGGTGTAATACACATGGCCTCTAGTCCAACTGCAAATAGAGTCTTTTTTTTTTTTCCTTTCCCAATTGACACCTCTTGTCTTTGAATTCCTATCTGCATTCTGGGACTCTGAGCTCTGACCAGAATTTCCAATCAAACTGGGTTTGCAGCATTCTAGAGTTTCTCTAGCAAGCATCTTCACACCTTTCCAAACCCCACCTGCAAACCAGTTTTAAAGGTTTCTAAACTACATAATCAGGTACAGTCATAGCAATAATCCCATTACTATACCAAAGTTTGTTTTAGTCATATTTTCCATCTAGGACAAAATACCTGACACCCACAGCTTAAAGGAGGGGGATCCACTTTGGCTGCTGGTTTAAGTTCATTGTTGGCTGGGTCAAAGGCAGAAACAGCATGATGGAAAGGCATGGCTGAAGAAAGCTGTCCAATTTATAGCTGCCAGGAAGTTGAGCAGGGAGGAGCTGGGGATGAGAGTACACTCTTTTAGGTAATGCCCTCAGTGACTCAACTCCAGCAAGGCTCACCTCCTAACAGCACATTGAGCTAGTGAAGTTATCCACAGAAGAATCCATTGATGACTGCAGCTTTCTCATGATTCAATCACCTTCCAAAACCATGAGACTATTGGAAAGTAGTTTAGATATAAACCATAACAGCAGCCACGAGTTACACTATGGATATCAACCTCTGATCCCACAAGGTGACCTCTGAGGAATGTAGAGTTGCTCCCTTTTTGGCATTGAATAGAAATTAAACTGTGGTCCCCTGACACTGAAAGTCCACTCCACATAGACCCAAGCATGGCCACCCACTGGTTTTCTTCTTTTTATTTAATAGTTTTTCCTTTTTCTTATGCCATTGCTTTGTGAGAGAAAATAGGTCATTTTCTCACTGGATATCTCACATTCTGGATTGGACGAATGCTTATTTGTGGATCTATTTCACTTGCCTCTCACTTTGGTATTATATATAAATTACCATTTTCAAGTTCTTCTTTGGACCAGAAAATTTCACGGAAGGTGCTGTGTTCTACTTGTTTGAGAACAAGGGCTGTTAGTGGCCGATTGTATCACTTTTAGTAAGCTCAGGACTGATTAACAAGTGTAGTTGCTGTTGTGGTTTATGCTAGATCCTTGAGGACGCCGAGATGGGGCTTTGGAAGGTGATTGGATGTGACTTAGAACTCCTTCCCAGCTGCTTCCTTCATGCTCTGCCTCCTGTGTGCTGTGACAGGAGCTTCTCCCTCTGCCCTGCAGTCTTGCCATGGAGCCAGCCAAGTATGAACTGCAATATAAGTCAAAATAAGCCTTGCCTCCTTAAAGCTGCAGAGGTTAGGTACTGTGAACCAGTGATGAGGAAGGTGTTATGGCTGATACATTGTGTCAACTTGAGAAGTTTAGAAGTTTAACTGAGAAACTCAGCAGGGAGCCAGGGCTCTTACTTCATAAACATCTCATCCTGTGCAAAGGAGGGCAAGGAGATTTTGTGAGTGCTATACCCCCCACTGAAGGAGGAGGGGGGGTGGCCTAAGGGAGAAGAGGCTTGTTTTCCTCACATAAGGGATCAGAGCTCTGGCTGCTGCCTTGAAGTGTCACCCCAGTGCCCTGCCACCCTGCCTTGGAGCCTTCTGATTATGGACTGAAATCCCCAGAAACTGTAAGCTAAATAAACCTTTCCTTGCTTCACTTTGGGTGTCAGGTGTTTTGTCCCAGCAATGAGAGAAAAGTAACCAAGACAGAATTTGGTACTGAGAGTGGGGTCATTGCTGTGGCTGTACCTGACCATGTGGTTCAAGAGCCTTTGGGAATGGCTTGTGGGAAGAGTTTGGAAAGGATTGGAGATGTCACCTGAATGCATAGAGCTGGAAGAGCTTAGGCTGTTCTGTAGGGGAGATTCTGGTCAGAGCTCAGGAGACCAGATAGAAAGCCTGGAGGTAAAGACCAGGCTCAGGTGGTTTCTGCTGGGAAGGACTGCATTAGTTGTTGGGCTCCATATGATATGTGTTATAGCTTGGCAGAGAGATTGTCTGCATTTTGTTTCTGTCCAGAGACTTTGCCTAAGATGAAATTTAAAGGCAGTGGACTAATTAATCTGGCAGAAGAAATTTCAAGGCAGCTGAATGTTGAGGCCGTGGTATGGTTATTGTTGGGGGCTTTTAGCCAGATTTATGTTGTGAATTAAGAGCAAAGATCCCAGCAGGATGATTTAAAACATTGTGAGTCTGGCCAGAAAGGAAGCTCCAGAAAAGCTGTGGACTGTAAAGATAGAGCTGAGATCTCCATTGCTGAGAAGTAACAGAGTAGAAAAGATGGCCTGAAGGCAGTGAAAAAGCTGCAAGTCTTGAACCTTTGCAGCTTCCAAACTGCAAAAGTGGAAGACTTTGCTTTGAGGAGAAAGCCTCAGAACACCATGTTCCGGAATGATGGCAGAGGCCCCACAAGGTTCCAGAATGGTGGCAGCATAGAGAATCCGTTCCTCACAATCAGGTTCAGAGTACCCAATGATTCAGGCACTCAACCCCTACAGCCAAGAGGGAGGAAAGCCTGGCTACTGCTCCAGCTGGCAGCAGACCTCAGCATCATCCACATGGTGCTGTTTGAAGTGCATACAGAATGCACAAGTTCTGAGGTTTAAAAGGCTTCTGCCCTGATTTCAGAAGTGTGCCCCTGAGAGGGCAGCATATGAAGCTGTGAGGGTGAGGCCAAAGGTGCAGTGGAGACCCCAGAAGTTTGGAAAAGCCAGGAAAATGAATCATCTAAGGAAACCTGCAATGAGGAAGCAAAACCATCCCAAGAGAGAAGCCATGGGATTGGTAACCACCAGAAGTGCCATAGGGATGGAACGACACAAGACCTTTGGAGCTCATAGTTTGCCACAGATTGCTTCAGATGCTGGATGTGCAACTATAGGACTTAACATTTGCCCTGTTGGATTTTGGACTTGCTTTGGTTCCATTGCTTTGTAGTCTCCTGTTTGTAACTTTTGGAATGGTAATGTCTATCTTGTGCCATTGTATGTTGGAAGTGTTTAATTTTGCTTTCATTCATACAGGTGCTTACAGCTAAGAGTTTGCCTTCCATCTCGGAGGAGACTTGGGACTTGAACTTTTCAGCAGTGTTGAAACTCTTAAGACTTTAGCAACTCTTGCAGATGGACTAAATGCCTTTTGCATAAAGGGATATTCATGAGTCCTTATGGGATGGGCAAGGACAGAATGTTATGATTCTAATGTAATATAATGTTGATAGACTTAATGATGGTTCTTAGGGATTGTTAAGCTGTGTTATAATGTTCAAGTTGCAAAATGGTAAGAATAAGCCTGCCTTTGTGTCTGGAGGCTGCTTTAAAGAAATATGTATGGTTGCCAAGTCGACAAGGGGTGGATTGTCATGGTTGATACATTGCGTCAACTTGAGAAGTTTAGAAGTTTAATTGAGAGGCTCAACAGAAAGCCAAGGTTCTTACTTTGTAATATTCCTCATTCTGTGCAAAGGAGGGCAAGGAGATTTTGTGAGTGTTACACACACCATTGAAGGAGGGGGGTGGCCTGTGTACACTAGAAGGGAGGAGAAGAGGCTTGTTTTCCTCATATAAGGGATCAGAGCTCTTGCTGCTGCCTTGAAGTGTTGCCCCTGTGCCATGCCACCCTGCCTTGGAGCCAGCTGATTATGGACTGAAATCTCCAGAAACTGTAAGCTAAACCTTTCCTTGCTTTTCTTTGGGTGTCAGGTGTTTTGTCCCAGCAATGAGAGAAAAGTAACCAAGATAGAAGGTGACTATGACAGTGTGTTAGTCTTCCTTTTTTCAGTTTTGGACCAAATTTCACTGCATATTTTTTTCTACAATCCACTGATGCATGTCTTTGATCAGTTTTCCTTTAATACTACAAAGTAGAATTGTTATAATTCTATTCTCCTTTCTTCAAACATAAACTGGCAGTTTTTAAAAAAGAAGATATTTCCTTAATTTGCTTACTGTTTACCCAAAAATACAGTGTACCAGAAAGGCAGAACAAGTGCTTTAGTTTTTGTTCTGTTTGCCAATTTCCAAAGTGAAAAGTTGACACTTTATGAAATTCTAATTATAAACAAATCAGCTCTCCAAGAATTAATGAACAATTTGATTTTTATATGTTCTGTGTATTTCTAATAGTTGCAATCATTAATTTTTGTAATGCCCATCTGTGGCCAGTGGACTCCTTTTTAGTCAAAGCTGATGTTCCTTTGACATGAGCCGTCTATCTTCCACAGCTTCTCTACAGTTTTCTAGCAGAAAAACATAACATGATTTCTTTCTTGTGCATCTGATCCTCTGGACAGGAATTTGCCATTTTTCTCAATAGTTCTGGTTGTTACAGTGAAAGACTTTATTTAGGGACAGGAGCCAGGAGTCTGGGGTTGCTTATTATTACTGTATTCTCCCTGCAGTATAAAAAGGCTGTGATTTACACTATAGTTCCAATTCTAATTTAAGACTTCTAAATTTAAATGTCACCTTTTAATTTTATTCTAATTTCTCTTATGCAGGAAAATCTTTGTTTTTGTGATGATTTTTGTCCATCTTAATTTTTATCTTGAGAAGTGTTAGACCTTCATGCAAGAACAATGCAGAGTAGATGCACGCCCCTTCTGAGGCACCAGCAGCCATTGCCTTGTGACCTTTATTTGCGCTGAGGTCTTGGGGAGGGAGCTGTGAGCATCATGACATTTTAGCTCTAGCACAGTCTCCTCAGAACTGGGTATTTTCCAGAAAAACTGCAATGTGCTTCTTGTGTCCTGTTAAATACACTGATAAAAAAAGAAAAGCATTATTAGTTTTTAAAATCTTATCTGGCTGTTTATGAACACATTCCTAAGTGTGGTCCTCCCTTGGTACCCACAGGACATTGTCTCTAGGAGCACTCAGGCACCAACGTCCATGGATTCTCTGATCCCTTATGTGAAATGGCACTGTATTTTCGTGGAACATTCACACATTTTCTTGTATCCTGTAAATCATCTCTAGATTATGTAAAATATCTAATACCATGTGAATACTGTGGTTATAGATGTTAAACTTTATTGTTTATGGACTAATTACAAGAGAAATGTCCTTGGGTTTTTCAGTACAGACATCATTTTTTCTGGGATGTGAGTGATTCATGGTTGGTGGCATCCACTATTACAGACCCCACAGATCCAGAGGGCCAACCTTTACCCATTTTATAATGCTGACTTCATGCTTCAGGTTGCTCTACTTGTTCCTGAGTTCTGTGTAGCTCTTAACTGGGCATTTCACTTTTTACCAGTCTGCAATTACAGACTGTTTATGGGCCTATATCTAGAGTTAGGGCAGTTTTAGCCATGATTGCAAATAAATCCCCAAAGTGGATCCCTCCCTCTTTGGCTCGTGCTGTATCTCACTGAGGATCATTCTAGTCATTAAGGAGCTTGTTTTCCCTTCTTTAGGATGCAGGCTTTGCTTACTGACAGTTCTATCATTACCTATATCTTAGCAAACTCTCATCAAACCCCAGAAAGGAAAATGAGATAGAAGCCTACATCTGCTCTTCCTGGGAGGGACACATATTGAAGAAAGAGCAGCCTGAATTGGAGGGGTTGTGCAGCCCCTGCTGGTCAGCGTCTATTAAGTGTGCCCTTAGAAAGACAAGGCAGCTGCCTTTTGTTGCATAATGTTTTCTGTTTTTATCAATTCCTCCTCAATTTGGTGAAAGGTCATTCTCTAGACATTTCCTTAGAGACAGTAGGTAGTAATAGTAAAAATTTCTCATCGTTTTGTGTTGAAAAACACCCTGTTTTGCACTTCCGTGACCTATGTATTGGCTCAGATGCATTCTAACTTCAACATCATTTCCCTTGAGAAAGTTAATGCATATAGCTATGATCATTTGGAATTCATTCTTGCAGAAGAAAAGCTTGAAGCCAAAATGATTTATTTGCCTTTGTGGAACATCCTATATTTTCTTTTTCTCTAGAAAGTTTAAGATCTTCCCTTTTTAGTACGTGTTTTGAAACTTTGTGAAGATGCACCTGGATGTTATTCTTTGCTCATGCCAGTGCCTACTGTGGCATTTGAAGAATTTTTCAGTTCAGAAATTATGTGCCTTTATCTTTGGAAAAATTTATTTCATATTTCTTTGATAACTAATTCTTACAATTTTATTCTATATTTTCTTTCTGTAACTCCTTTAATGAGAGAACTTCTTGACTATCTCATCAGTGTATTTTACCTTTCTATTCACTTTTTTCATCTTTTGATCTTTTTTGCACTCACTTAAATTCATTATTTAAGGTTTTATTTTAAAGCATTTATTTTGTTAGTAGTTCTGAAGTGGCTAATAGCTTCTTTCTGATCTCTAACCTTCTGGAACCTTTTATTTTTGTCTTGTGGACGACATTTTTCAGAGATGATTTGTTCCTGTGTAGTATGACTTCTTCTGTCACATGCTGGATCTCCCTGCTGTCTTGTTATTCTTGGTTGTGTGCTTACATTGAAGGATGAAGATCCACATCGTGTTCTGGTCAGGCAGGTTGTGCTTCCTGAACCCTGAGAAGCTGAGAGTGGATTTTCACATGGAGTGGTCGTGCTGATGATGCACGGACACACAACCATCACAGGCATGGTGGGTGGAGCCTGCACGCCAGGATGTGTGTCTTCTAGGCATTCTTAATCTCCTATACAGGTTAAATTTGTCAACTGGGCTGGCCCACCAGGCCACATTGGAGTAGACTGGTCCTGCATTGCTTCTTAGGTTTTCAAGACAAGAAAGAGCCTGTAATGAAGCCACCTGTGTCTGAGGTACCCTGTATGCCTGGGTAGAGTTAGTGTCTGTCACTGACCTCAGCGTTTTTCCCCTAGCCTTTCCCTGTGGGAGGAGGAGCAGTGCAGCCTATCCATCCCTGGGACCAGCAGCATGCTTTTATAGCAGGTAACCTTCATTTCTGCTCATAATTGACAGAAGTGGAAGCTGAAACTGCTGTCACAGATTAAGGGGATGATGGCATCATGTGCCTCATCATCCAGAGCATCAATAGGTTTATTGGAAAAAAGGAGGTGACCAGTTGTGCTCTCCCCAGGGTATCTTGGACCCAACAGTGAGGCCAAAAGGCACATGTGGCTGTCACTGTCATGCATTGTAATGTACAGCTAGGTTTTGTGATTGTGGTGGAGTGCAAAATGCTCCTCTGTTTTGAGACAGGATCTCTTTCCATGTTCCAGGCTGGACTTGAACTTGCTATGGAGCACAAGTTGGCCTCAAACTCACGATCCTCCTGCCTCAGCCTCCAGAGTAATGAGATAAAGTATCTGAACCCATGTGTGGGTTCAGATACTTTAAATGGTCACAGGGGAGGTTCTCATCGCTACAGTTAAGCCACCCATGGCCCTAGCTCAGAAAGAAGGGGCCATATTCTTGGCTCTGCAGATGGGCCCTCTCATGGACACTCTTTGAGATCCCAGAATTTTCCAGGTCCCAGCATGCCCTATGGCTGCATCCACTGAGCTCAGCATATAGCCTTGATCTCAAGGGGACCCTCTGCATTAGTCACATCTTGGTTCTGATGATGAAACTTGGTAAAAGTGACATCCTCTAAGCCCTGGCCATCTTTCCTCTGGGCCAGGCTAACTGTGACTAGGCTTGTCTTCCTCTCTAAGCCCAGATTGTCTTAACCTTTCCCAAACTGAGGCACCATACTTAGTTTGTGCGAGGAGGCACTTTCCAAAAATGGGTCTCTTTATTAAAACAAGTGTTTCAATCCTTCCGCTGTTCGCTCCAGCCACTCCAGGTCAGGTGCAGCACTTTGCCTTCCCATTGTAGCAGGTGCCCACAATTTTGGAGTACATGGGGCAGGCAGAGTAGAGACAGAAGCCCCCGTTCTTCACGCACTGGTAATGGTCTGCTCTGTGGCCGAGACTTGTGAGACCAGCACCTGCAAGGAGAGAATGCAGCACTTCGGACTCCTGGTTTGTAGCTGTGATGACTTTGCAGTGTTTTGGGAAAGGAGAACAGACAAACAGGCAAAGCATGCAAGAAAATCTTCTCTTGCGAAGAGTGCACATAATTGAAATTAACCCTTGACGAGTTCACTCACCAAGGAGGAACTGCAGGATAAGACAGGGTGTGCTTTTGGCCAGAGATTTTAAGACATGGAAGAACTAAAGCTACTCCTCAAATAAATCTCCTACTCCATCTTGCCTTCTCCCAAATTCATGCCCTCTATTTTTAAAATGCTAAAGTGGTTGCTTGAATAAATATAAGGGAAATTATTCAATATCACTAATTATTCAAGAGATGCAAATTAAAACAACATTGACATTTCACCTCAACCCAGAAAGAATGGCCATCAACAAGAAATCAACCAATAACAAATACTGGTGGGGCTGTGGGGAAAAAGGAACCCTTCTCCACTGTTTGTGGGAATGCAGACTGGTACAGCCACTGTGGAAATCAGGGTGGAGTTTCCTCAAAAAATCTGAAACTAGAGGTCCCATTTGACCCGTCTATCCCCCTTCTTGGTATCTTCCCAAAACAATTAAAAGAATCACACTACAACAATATATGCGCACCCATATTTGCAGAAACACAGTTTGTAACAGCTAGATCTTGGAAACAATCCTAATGCCCATTAACTCATGACTGGATAAAAAAGATGTGGTTCTTTTATGTAAGGGAGTACTACTTAGTCATAAGTAAGGATAAACTTGAGACATTTCTAGGTAAATGGGTGCACCTTGAGACCAAACTTTTAAGTGAAATAAATCAGACAGATGCACATGAAAATATCACATTGTTTCTCTGGTCCAAGCAACTGAAAGTGTAACTAAGAACCAAAATATATAACAGGTATTGTGAAATAGGAAGAAATTGTTCAACAGGAAAGGTGAACAGGTGGGCAGGAGGAAGGAAGTAAAAATAAAAAAATGATAAAATGCAAACAAAGCTTTGTAAATAAGGGGTGGGGGTTCAAGGGAGGGGAATGTGAGAAAGAAAAAGAGGAACTGAGATACAACATGTGCAGGTACACGTTCCCCATGACGAATGTGATTATTATGTATACCTGAATTGTACTAATAAAATTAATAAAAATTAAAGAAATGAATGGTTGCCTGGCCATAAACACATCCTAAACATTCCCACCTCAGTACTTCAGTCATACCAATCCCTGTGATTTAAATCCCAACATTTCTGCTGAATCCTATGATCCTGCACTGCCAGTATGAAATTATAGTTGCTCCATAAAGACTTCACAGGTTTCTCCACTTGGAATTTATTCTGCTTTCTTCCCAATGTCTCAGAATCTTATAATTAGAGGCTCCCATACACTAGACTTACTGGATCCTGCAGGGAGCAAAGTCACTCTCTGATATCCCTGGTGGGAGACCAGCAGGCTATTGACTTCCCAGCTTCAGTTGTTGGGTGATGAAGGCTGACTCCTGTACCCTCAAAATTCCTAACCTTCATTATGTCACAGTGGCACAATATTTGGAACTAGGGCTGCTGAAGGGTTCATTAAAGCCAAATGAGGTCATTAGGGTGGGCTTGTCCAGTATGACTGGTGTTCTCCTAAGAAGAGATGGTGGGGGAGGCGAGGATATAGCTCAACGGCCCAAGTGCCTTCCTGGAAAGCACAAGGTCCTGAGTTCAATTCCTGGGACCCAAAAGAAAACAAAAGACATGGAGACACAGGCTGCTCAGAGGAAAGATGAGCAAGGATGCAGGAGAAGGTGCCATCCACAAGCCAAGGAAAGAGGCCTCAGCAGAGGCCAGCCCTGTTACCGTTCTTCACCTCAGACTTCTGGCCTGCAGAACTGTGAGGAGACACTTTGTGGTGGCTGGGGCCCCTGGTTGGTGTGGCTTTGCTGTGGTGGCCTGCACAGTTCACGCAGTAGGTCATCACCCACTCTTGGAGACTGCACACGCTGACTCCCTGCGTCTGCTTGTTGGAAAGATGCCCCTCATGCTGACAGAGACTGACCTTTCAGGAACTTCCATCCGGGGCTCTTTCCCTGCTCTGTGTGCGTAAGTCTGACCACTGCTTCATTGTTAGTAACTTCACTTTCTACAGACTTTTCCCTCACTTTTCTCAACCCCTCATTGCTAGACTTTCCTGGCCAAGTTCACTGTGCTTCACCTGTTTCAGGAGGCTTTCTCGAGGCCGAGGCCTGAGCAAATGCAAGCGCCTCAGGCTATCCCAACCACCAAGAGCAAAGGCGCTCGGCTCCTCTTGCTTTGTTCGCTGTGGAGCCAGGTTGCTCAATGTGGCTGCAAGGAGCTAAACGCCTCCTCTCACGTTTAAAGGCAGTGAAGCTTCAGTAGCCACACGTCAAGCGCCCAACAGCCACGCACGCTCCTGCTTCCCGTAGTGAACGGCGCACGTGTAGAACATTTTCAGAGCCGAGGAATGTTCTGTCGTACTGCGATCCCACAGAGATTAACAATGTTCATTCTGGTTCCCCTGTCCCATCCGTACCCAGAGAAGCATCTTGGACCCAGCTCAGGGTGCTCCTCCATACCACAGTGAATACTGGGACGGTGTCCCAGGCGGCTATGAGTCTTGATAGCTCCAGACGGTGCTGACCTCCAGGAGGATCACAGTCAACCAGACTCTCTTGATGTGTCCAGTTCCTGCTTTGGTCTCCTTCCCCGGGAGGCTCTCAGAGCTGGCTGAATTCTGGGGAAACGTTCAGTCCGACCCCTGCGGGACACTGGGGTCCCGCCGAGGGAGTGCCTGTTGCTAGGAAAACATACGAAACTAAAGGTTTGACAGCTTTTGTGAATCCCTAAGGTCTACACTCTTTACTATTCTTTGCTTTTCTCAATAATAAAAGTGCTGATCTCTTTCTCTAATATAGATTCTAATGTAGATTCTGTTGTCCTGGGTAAGATGAGGAGACCCAAATGTAATTCAGCTTTTCAGAGCCACCATGGACATCAGGCTCCTATAGTTCACCTTCTTTTTCATCTACTCCCAGATGGAGAAACTGAGGTCCTGTGTTGTCCCCGGAGCACGCAGCCAGCCACCGGAAACCATGAAAGGATGGAAGGACCCTGTCCCCTCCTCAGTTCTCACTCCACCCCAGCACGCTGCAGCTTGATAAAATGGCAAGCTAGGTAACAAGAAGTAGCTTCTGGGATTAGCTTCAAGAGTCTAATACATTACCTGTGCAATCAAAAAAGTGACAAGCTTAATACCCAGGTGCTTCAGCTGTACTGTTTGTTCTAGAACTAAGTAGAGTGTGATTTGTTTAAAGTACTCCACGTGGCTGTGCTCCAGCTTCTCAAATCTGACTACAGTATTCCCATTTCTAACCTCCTCAGCCTGGTTATTTTCCCTCTGGGGAGTGACTAACACACTCCTGGGTGCACTTACTCTTCCAACGAGCGCATTGCTTTACCTTACAGGCAGGAAGATTGGGTCAGGGAGATCAAATGAGTTGTCAGTGATCCCACAACTCCCAAAACATGCTTTACCTCATTCTTAAATATGTGCTTAAATATGTTTTACCTCATTCATAATTATTTACCTCATTCTTAAATATTCTGCCACATCAATTTCTTGAGCAAGTTTTGTTGAAGAGGTGGGCCTCAAAGGCGCCTCCACAGGCTATGATGCTGAGTGGAGGTGAACAGAAGACTTCCCTATTTGCTTAGTTATGAATTGTGAGGAGACCACTTCCAGCTCTGCATTGAGAGAGCTCCAGAATGTCCTCTGTCTGTTCTTACTCCATGCCTCCTCCCTCGCCTACCTGGGTGGTTAAGGGCAGGAGCGCATAGCCAGATCTGTGTCATTTCCACTCTGATAAGCACCTGGCCCAGCCTGAAGAGAGCTGCCAGTTAGAGAGCATGGGGAGCTTCTGTCTAGGGTGCCGGGGTCCTCCCTGTGGGCACATCCCTGTGGCCTTCCTGGTCCTGACTGTCACCAAGCACTTAAGTGGCTCTCCTGGTGACATTTGCCTTCTCTGGGGACAGGCTTGACCCATAGCAAAATGAGATTAGGTTAAAAGCATCACACAGAAAGGTATTGTATGTCAGGTCCTCCTTATAAATCTAAGGAAGCATAAGCAATACTTCTCATCCAATGGCGGAAACCATTTGAAATAAATTAATGGAAACCTAGAAAAGTGAAAATGCTACATTTAAATATTTGAAAAATATATGCAAAATGTTGATTTTCTCCAAATTAATCTTCAGGTTCAATACTATTCCTTCATCTCCAGGGATTCCTTCAGTGCTATTTGACAAGCTGATTGTAAAGTCTGTTTGGAGAATCAAAGGGCTAACCAAGCCGTGACACTTTGGAGAAGAGGGTGGAGGACTGGCTTTACAGGATTATTAATTATACAGCCACTGTAATTAAGACAGTGTGGCGATGTCACAGGACAGACAGACACATGCAACAATGAAAAGGTAGATGGAGATCTGTTGGTGTGTGAAGAATTGATGCACAACAGCAGTGGGTAGGCAGAGAATTGTGAAAGAATCTCCTCAGTTATGGGACAAGGGAGTACTCATACTGCAAAAAACAACTTGACCCTTACTTCATAATCCTTGCATACTCACACACACACACACACACACACACATACCCATTGCCAGATGGATTATCAGCCTGAATATAAAAGGAAAACAAAGTTTTTGAAGACAATCCTGGAGACCATTCAAGTTTTTGAACAAAAGAAAGAGTTCTTAAGATAGAAATACACTATCCCTGAAGGAAAAGATACATCACTTTCATTTGCATTAAAATACTGATGAGACATCTCTAAGGAGAGTTTCCATGAAGAGAGTAAACAATAAAGACTCAAAGGCAAGAGGCGATATTTCAAGGCACATAACACAGGACTTTGTCCAGAATGTAAAAAGAGCCACCACAAATCCATACATGAAGATAGAAAATCTGACAGAAAATACGGATACACACAAATAGTATTTCACAAAGGCTATCCACATGCTTAGTAACTGAATGCCAAAGTGCTTGACTTATTATTTATCAGGGAAATGCAAATTAAGACTATAATGAGATAGAGTTCATTACAGCCCAGTAGCTGGCTAAAATTTAAAGGAAGTCAATATCATACAGTGCTGAAGATTACGTGGACCAATGGAAACTCACTTGCTGATCAAGGGAATATGAATTAATGTAAATGATTTTGGAGAACAGTTCCACATTCACTATCTATTGAATTTGAATATATGCATATCTTGAGACACAATTCTGC
>RJWT010018047.1:0-19063 GCA_004365215.1 Cuniculus paca
GGGAGTAGCTTTCCATTCTTTCTTTTGCTCTTTCTTTGCCTCTTGCAGAGTTGGAGCAGGAAACATAGTTATAACATAAAGGACAGAAGTTGACTGCATGCTCTGAAGATAACAAGAAGCATTATGGTAGCCACTGTTGTTCTACTATTACCTTGAAGCTATGTAATGCTTTCATTGTTTTTGTTTTTGTTTTTTTTCCCGCTGGTTTTATTCTGTTCTATTTTCTTTGGTTTTATTTATGCCTGATGGTATGGACAGTTATTTTGAAGATAACAAGAGGCATTATGGTAGCCATTATTGATTCCCTTTTACCTTGTTTTGAAGTCATGTACCATGTTCATTGTTTTGTTGTGATTGACTCTATCCTGTTTTATTTTGTTTGGTTATATTCTCTTCAAAAGAAAAGAAGAGAAGAGAAGAGAAGAGAAGAGAAGAGAAGAGAAGAGAAGAGAAGAGAAGAGAAGAGAAGAGAAGAGAAGAGAAGAGAAGAGAAGAGAAAAGAGAATTTGATTGGATGGACCAGTCTTGCTTTTTCGGGGTTCACTTTGATAGCGTTGGCTGGGGATCAATACTGACTTTGCGGCAGGTGTTTGTGAGATGTTGGTCTTCTCATGCATCGCCAATTTGAGCTCTTTAGAAGAGCTCTCTGTGAGGGCGTAAGTGTTGTTCTTGGGCAGGCTTCTCACTGACCTGCTGAACTCCTTCCCCACATGTCACACCCCCAGGGATGCTCATGCCAAAATTCTCTAAGGTTGTACCACTTGAACATACTAACTTTAAATATGCCAGAACTGCCCATGTAACTTTAGGAAAACATGTCCTTAGCACTCAAGCAATAAGGCACATGCATTTCTGCCATGCGTTCTTTCCTGGTTCCTAAGTGTCTCTGGCTCTCAGAAGTTCACAGTTCATTACATCAGATGCCACTCACTGTGTTCATGTAAATACTCTAATTCTCAGGGAAATAAGAAATACCTTTCAGAATGTTCCAAAACATACGGCCTTGATCAACTGTCAGGAAGGTGATGTTCTACACATCAGCATGCATTCAGCCAGGGAATGAAATGCCTGTCCCTCTGTCCCTAGGAATGGCTCTTTTGAAATCCGCCTTCTCTAACTTGACATGCAGCTTTCCCCCCCCCATTAGAATTTGAAATTGGAATGGCCCCCAAATCCTCATACATTGAAGGATCTTTCCCCAAAGCATCAACATTCGGTGGGGTAGGGGGAGGGTGGAAAGTGATTAGATCATGCAAGTTCTAATTTTATCATTGGATGAATAGATTGGCAAAGTCATCATTTGATGGTCATGTTGGGAAGTGACAGAAACTCTGGATATAATGTCTAATTGAAGGAAGTAGTTGCTTGGGGGTATGTCCTGGAAGAGTACATCTTGTCCCTAGACCTTTCTCCCCTCTGTCTCTCTCTTTCTCTTCCTCTGCCTCCCTTCATCCTCCTTCACCGTCTTTGTCTTCTGTTCCTCCTCCTACTCCCTTTTCTTCATCTTCTGCTTTTCCTCCCCTTCTCCCCCATCTTCCTTCTCCTTCCTCTTCCCTCCCTTTCTCTCTGTCTCCTCCTCCACCGTGAGATAAACAGGTATAGTGGACCGGTACACTCAAGCATGATTCACAGCCTCTCCACACCCCAGAAACAGGTATACAGGTGACCATGGACTGCAACCATGAGCCAAAGCAAATCTTTTCTCTTTGTAAGGTGTTTATCTCAGGCATTTTGTCACAGCAGCAGTGAACTGACTAATATATATCCCATGCTGCAAAACTTCTATTTGGATATAACACACTATAAGTACGTATGACTATTTTAATCAAACTCCTAGAATTTGTAGTTTTCTTTGTCTACACCAGAAGTGGGTAAGGAAGACTTTTCCACCGAGTAGGATCTGCTGTTTTTTGTTGTAAATAATAAAAGGATGTGTCCAGAAAGTCTTCTGATAAATGTGGGGATGTATAGCCCTATCATCCTCAGTCTCATTCAACTAATTTCCTACAGCAACACTGTCATGTTGCCCAGACTCATTTTCAGTTTGAGGATTGGATAAAACTATTTAGCTATATACATAAAATATTAGTTATGAGAAGAAAAATTACATTCCATTCTACACAAGTGTTTCATTGTCTCATATAAAATTAATTAGAACAAATTACCTCCACTAATAGTTTTCAGATTCAGGTTTCGAAAGTTTTCTTTATGCCACATGGAATCATTTAAGTCCACTGGGCCAATTCATTGTAGATTAATAACCCACCTGTATCATAACTAAACAAACTTCTCTTCAAAATCGTTGAGTCTCACATATCCATGAGTCCAGTGAATGAAAGTATGTGTTCTGTTTCTCATGCAGAACAAATTAAGGGTTCATCCTGAGGTAGCGAAGCCAGCCTCTACAGAGCATAAATAAGGACATAAAGTACCATGTAACATCTCTGATCTCAAATTCTGTTTTCTAGATATTTTTCCCTCGCAGTTATCACATTTTCAAGAACTTGTGGCTTCTATTTGAGTCAACTGTTTCTAACAACACTCACCCATACTCCCCCCAAATACTTCAAGTAAAACTTTCCTAATAAATGATGTAGGAGTCACCATTTACCTGGTACTTGCAAACCAGTCTTAAAAGTCCTACATGGGTGGTACTAAGAAAAACTGAATCACTGCTTCCAGAAACTGCTGGATTTTCATGACAGCAAAATTATTTCTGGGAGACTCCAATGTCAGAAATCCTGTAAGAGATGTCTGAGTAGAACTTTCTTTAGGGACACTCAAATTCCATCCAAGAATAGAACTCTTGCATCTTCTTGGTGGACAGTTCCTTCCAGATGTATGATTTGAGATTTTTCTTTGTTCGTATCCCTTGATTATTTTATTTCTTGATCTGACTTGTAAATTTGAGTGTATTGATTATACATCAAGGTACAATTTTCTCCTCTGCCTAGGATTACTTGTTTATTTTCAAAGAAAGAAGCTCATGTCTTTGGTAATTTAAAAGACTCCAAAGGAAAAAAAAAAAAGAGCTGGGTTTGCTTCACTGCTCAGATTTCCCAGTTGCAAAATAAAGAAGAGATGAACTTAAAAGTGTAACTAAATGAAGATTCCATAATTGCATGAAACATTTCCATCACAGACATGATTCTCTATGATGAAACTGGGTCTTTTAGATAGGCATTCTTTTTCTTGCCTGTGAACACAGTAATCCAGGAGCCAGGGGGGACTTTCTTTTCTTCTGATTTAGAATAAGCAAATTAGGATAGCTGCTGCACAATAATTAGCCATCATCTCTTGTAAAATTCGTTCCTTTGTCAAGATAAAGAAATCACTCTTTCTTGTTTGTGCCTTTCTTTGTTGTAACACAATGTCTACTGTCTAAAACATTTCGTGGGATTGTTCCGGTTGGAACCTACCACAAAGCTTTATCCTTCCTCCTCTTGAATTAGCAGGATTATTTTGGGATAAAGAAGAGTGGATGTTTCTTCATGGCGACCTAGATTCACAAAGGGAACCTACGAACTGTATTCGTGGCAGTCTGATAGAGTAAGATGAATCATAAGATTTGTCCGCGTTCCCATTTTTTCACCAATAGTTAATTTATATTAAGCTCTCTGCATTATCTTATTTCTGAAAGAAAATCATCTTCACAAAGAAAAAATTTAAGGAAACATACATAAACTGTTATAGATGAGGCAAAGGAAATCACACTTTCTTTAGAGAAGGAGAGATTTTTACTTCCACTTAAAAAGTCTCCTTTTTTGGACGGGAAATAACGAGGAAAAATGTAGGCAGAAGAGCCAAACTACTGTCACCCACCTCACCCTTGGAGAATGCCTTCCAGGATTCTGAGTGAGGCCACCGCACAGCCACAGAATCGCAGGGATGTTCTGCAGAAGGCTGAACTTGGCGGACCGTGAATATGGTCTCTTCAGCCTTCTCATAAATCAAACCAGATTTGTCTAAGGTTGTGGCATGGGAGAGGCCAGGCTTAGATGGACCTCACTGAAAGGGGGTTTTACAGAGCTGAGCACATTCCGAAATGTGAAAGTCGAGTTGAGACAGAAGCCGCTTTAAATTGTTCTAACTAGCAGCTTGCGGGATTTAACTGTCGGCAGGCCAAATCAGTTCCCTTAAGTTGCTTACTTTGGGGGAGCGAGTAGTGTATGTATATGCATTTTGGCTTGTTTTTGCAATCTCTTAAGTGTGCAAAAGTTGTTGTCTTTCAATTCCAAATGGTTCCCATGCACAGATTCAGTGCTAATTGGAGAAGTTTTCTTCTGTAGGACTATTCAGAGGTCAGCGTCAACTTGAAGAAAGAGACTTTTTTTCCTGTATGTTGCTTGTTGACCTAAAACTGAATGAAAGTAAATGTTATTAAGTCTTTTTTTTGTTTGTTTTTCTGTTATTAAGGTATGCTGGCATTAGTGGTTGTTTTGTCCCCCCCCCCCAAATCTGGAAAGTTCCCATTTTGGGCACCTCCTCTCCTCACCTAACAATGATATTTTTTGTGTTCCTCCTAATTGAAGAGCCTGGCATAAAAACAGGCCAGCCTATTCATCAGTAGAGCAATTTTACATATGCAAGACTGAAGCCAAGATTAATTTCTCCATCCCAAATGTGCTCATCCTGATGAGTTCTGGTTAAATTCAAACAGGGAGATGGTTAAGGTGAGGACATGTTCCTGATCAATACATCTGCCCTTGCTCACATAGTGACCTTTTTGTTGCAACTCCATCATCCAAATGGATTTTTTTAGTAGAACAATATTTATTTGGCACCAGTGGAAGTCTTCCAGTGGGCCAAAGATGGCGTCACCTGGACGGATGGTTCTGTTGGCTTCCTTCTGAAACTGGGCTCCTGCCAAGTTCTACAGAATCTTTCTTACTCACTCCCATACTCCTCTGCCAGGAACTTCAGGCTAGCATCTTATTGGAAAGGAAACTAGAGCTCTACCCTTTCACAGCATAGTTATTATGAACTCTGCTCCTTAGAGCTGGCAATTCTGCATACTGTTCTTTCTTTGAGATGTTGTGTAGCAGTAGTAGAGAAATGCACTCTCTTGCTGGCCACCACTAATTAAAAGTTTGGCAAACGAATATTAATAAAGGTATACAGGTGATACCAGAAGCTATGTCAGACGTGACTGATAAGACATGAACAAGAGGGGACCAGGGGAATCACTTTGCAGTATGTGGCTTCATGCAGCATTCAGGACATGTACCAGGGACTAGGTCATGTTCTGGAGGTAAATATTCAAGCACGGGAGCACGAAAAATACTCACAGATGGCACAGATGTGCAAGAACAGATGTGTGTGGGTGGTTTTAGGCAAAGATGTTTTGAAAACAGTGAGTGGCTCACCTCAGTTCGTGTTGCTCCGCATAAAACAAACTAAAAATCAAATCTAACCCCAGACATATATCCAGCAGGTTGTTTTCATGTTTTGCTCTCCAGTTTATTTTGTGGAAATTTGTTAATTTTCACTTTGCAATTCTTCTATGTTCCAAGGAACCATGTCCACTTTATTCTACTTGAATTGTATTTCCTCAGGCAAATTCAAAGGTAAAATTCACCTAACTCTCTGATCATGACTACCTTATTCTTTGCCTCTCAATCACCTCAATACTTAAGTAAGTTTTCCAAGTCAATTTTCCGTTTTTTAAGTAAATACTCTTCAAAAATCATCACAGAATTCAAAGTATACTTCTCCCAAAGGTATAAAATATTTAAAACTTAGTTGGAAAACATTTCATTATTCTTTGGGGAATAGCATCACGAAAATACATACGGTAGCTTCACCAGTCAGATGCCACTTTTGCTGTTCACTTTTCTCAGAAATACCATCTATCGTAAGCAGACGTGGAAGAAGGATGGCTCGCTTTTTCTTGAATTATACAGGATCAGATAACCATTACCCTTGTGGTGGAGTCGGGGTTGCAAGGAGAACAATTACATACAGGACACACAATTTATAGTATTATTTTACAGTGGTCACCCAGAGTTAAATACGAGAAAGTGCAGGAAATCTGTCCACAGCACTAAAGAGCTAGAAAATCCAGCCGAGGGCCTGGATCCTACAGTAATGTCCTGCATGAATCCAGCTGAAGACAGTGCCCCCCACAAGTCTGACTGGAGGCCTAGAACCCACGACAATGACTCATGCAAGTCTGTTTTACGGGTCTGTGCTAGGAAGGCCCCAAGGTCAGTGGTGGAAGCTGGAAAGTCTGTGCCAGTGGAGTGAAGAATCTGTGCTAGTAGGTTGAGGGTTCCACACTGGAGCCAAGAAGCAACAGTCAAAATAAGGACCAGAGCTCCCCTGAAAAGTACCACAGCCATCCTCAGCGACAGTGAGGTCCAAGCTCCTCCGATGATGATGAGAACAGTCGAATACATGTCAGGAAGCCATGTGACAACTTCTCCTGGAGATTAAACAGCATACATCTTCCCCTCCAGAACCAGGAAGCGATGCTCAACATATGGACCAGAGCTCCCCCAAAGTGAACCATAGCCATTCTCAATGATAAAGTCCCAAGCTCCTCTGATGATAATGGCTGATTACATACTGGGGAAGCCAGCATGACAAGCTCCTCTAGGAGAACCAATGGCTCCAAACAACACTTAAGAGAACCCACAATGGCCTGCTTTTCCTCTCTGTGTCTCCTTTTATGTTGGCAACTTTCCTCAGGTGGGTGATCTACACTCAGCATCATGCTGATTTAATTCAGCTAGTGTTAAGTTGACCACCAGTTTTTAATCCATAACACCTCCAGTGTCATAAGCTGCATCTACTTCTGCCTATTGACTAGAATCGAGAACACCAAAAATTAAGCATGCGATTACCTTCTGGAATTTGGCTCTCTCACTTATTCTAAAGTCAATGTAGTTTACCTGTTGAAGCATGCTTCTTTGGAAAGGGCCAGGTACTAAATATATGAGGTTCAGTGAGCCTAATGATTTTGGGTTCAACTCCTCAACTTTGTCATTGTCACAAGCAAGCAGCCAGAGACACAAATTACACCAACACATAGGTAGGACTCTGCTTCAACCAAAGTTGAATTATCAAAATAGATGGTGGGTCATAGTTGTCCACAGGCCCATAGCCATCACTGGCCTGAGTTATTATCATCATTTCTCTTTCAAGCAGTAAAGATTTTGCCCTTCCCCTTTGGAAGGAAGTGTCCACATTTTCCATCACTGCTGTGTGAGCTTTTTCTGCCATGTTGTCCCCCATAATTGCAAAATGAGAAACTACCTTTGCAACTTCCCACTGTCGTAGCCCTTTCTTGCAGAGCTGGTCTTGTTATGTGGGAAAGTTACTGTCCTGTTTCCAAACTGCCTATTAAACAGATGGTGTTGAGTGTTTATATGGGGAAGGAGGCCTTCAGGCATGATTCCTGGAGAGATGAGGGAAGCAGAGAGCTCAGGACAATGTGTGTTTATTGCAAATTCAGGGTGAGCTCATTGTACCCAGAAGTCATGAAACGTAGCTACTGTTTTTGTACAGTTTCTGAATGGCAAAGATTTTTTTGAGAAAAGGTTTCAGGGCTCCAGGAATTGAGAAAGACACGAGATTCTCATCCTCAGTTACTGTGATGAAACGTGCTACCTACTGGCTCCTTTTTACTTGAAGAAACATAATTTTGTACATTGGCATCATTCAGGGGAAGTTTTCCAATTGCCCATAATCGAATACTTACAAAGTTTGCATTGTGAGGTAGATTTAAACTCTGAGAAAAAAGGTAAACTTTATTAGAGTAACATGAGTGACTGAGAAGATTGAACTTGAACTTTTGTCTATAAATCACTGTTGTACTCTTCTGGTAGTACGATGTTTGTGGTGGACAAGACCTGTTCTGTAGATATCTAATATTAAGCCCAGGAAGACTTACTATTCAAACAGATTTCAGTCAAAAAGTCAAGAGGAAACAAAATACAATTGACCTTTGTGTCCAAAAATGGAATAGATCAATAGGCTCTTTCTTTTTCAAAGCATTTCTTCTAATTGATATCAAATACTGTTGCTGTTTCCTTTAACTTATTCTTTTTTTTTTTTTATTTTTTTTTGTGGCACTGGGGATTGAACTCATGACCTTGTACTTGCCAGGCAGGCACTTAGGCTGCTGAGCTAAACCCTCAGCCTCTTTAACTTATTCTTAATAAATACATCACCTGTCTGCTAAGAACTTAGTGTTGCCTGTAGTACCCAAAGTCACTAAATCAGGCAAGCATTTACAAATCTGGGTGTTATTTGGTGAGCACTCGGGTGACAATACTTGGAGTACATCCATGGATTATGTCATCTTCTTTTTATAATTTTGGGGTGGCTGGTACAATAACCTTTCCTTTACACAAAAATAATCATGACATTGAATTTCTCAGGTTACTGAGTTGAGGATTTAAATCAAAACCATTTGACTTCCTCAACCTAGAGCTGTAAAACTGAATACCAAATTGAAGGTGCTCTCTGAGTCTCTTATGGGACGGCAGTGTCTCAGTCTGTTTTCTGTCACTGTAAGAGAATACTACAGAGTAGGAAATTTATAGAGAACAGAGGTTTATTTAGCTCCCAGGAGCATGACACTGGCATTCGGGAAAGGCCTTCTTACCACATTATTATCTGGCAGAGGACATCTCATGGTAAGGTAGAGCAAGCGTATCAAAGAGAGCTCAGTTTTATAACCAAGCCATCAGTCTATTAATTTTTTAGTAGAAAGAGGACTGAGCCTTCCTTATACCTCTCCAAGGTTCCATCTCCAAATACCAACACATGAATGTGGGGAGAAATACCCAAAATACAACATCCAAAAGCCCGAGGAAAAGTGATGAACAGAACAAGATAGGAAAGCCCTAAACAAATGTTCTGAACTGGTCCATCTCCAAGTATTAGGAACTTATAGTTTGGGGATTGTTTTCAATATATGAAATTCACAGGACCCATTCTTATCATTGCACTGAAATATCAGGAAATAGCTAAGAGTAAGGAAAGCAAAAGGCATCTTGGCTGCTGGTCCATCCAGTCATTTAAGAACAACCAACTGCCTTTGTGAAGTGGTCAAAACCATTATTAGGGATTATATTCTGTATTGCTGTGTAACTAATTAACACCCATTTAGGAGCTTAAAATATATTTATTACCTCCAAGTCATCATGGGTCAGGAGTCTGATGGGACCTTTGGTCAGACCTCTGATCAAAGCCTCACAGGGCTTCGATCAAGATGTGCACCGTGGTTGTGTTCTCATTTTCAGGCATGGGCTAGAGCAATGCAGCGAAGCCCGTGGCAGGCATGCTAGAGCAAACAGATTGCTACTGGAAGTGCTAAAGTTTCACCATCACTGTGTTAGCATTTAGATCTAAAGTGTTCCCCCAAAGCCTCATGTGTTTATGTGGTGATTGGATCATAGAGGAGCTATTCTCATCCGTGGATTCATCCGTTAATGAGTCCATAGCTCGGTGTGCTGTTAGGAGATCAGGTCTGGTTGGAGGAGGATCACTGGAGAAATGACTTGTATTTTTGGCCCCAGCTCTTCCTTCCTCTTCCCAACTATTCCCTTGTCACTCTGCTTCCTGGCCACCTTGACTTGAGCACCTTTTCCTTTGCCATGGTTTTCTGCCATTCTGTTTCTACCTTAGAGCCAGTTGACCATGGGCTGAAACTGTGAGAGAAAACAAAGGATTCCTCCTTTATATTGTGGATGTTGGGCATTTCGTCTCAGTGATAGGAAAATGACTAAGACCCGAGGACAGGAGCCCCTTCTAACCTTCCTTGGATTGTCAGTAGGATCCAGTCCCTTGTGACTACCAGCTTCATGCCAGAAATGAAAAAAGCCAAACAAAATCATTGTAGTACAGGAAAAGCCCACCACCCCTTGATTGGGTAAACAAAGAGAAGAGTTTAAAAATATCATTATAGCTTATTACTTAGCAATAGATAACAAATACATAGTTTTCCACAATGTACAATTTTAAAAATCATAGGGAAAATCATGAACATACAATGGGATGTATATCAATATTATATATGTGAGCATGAGACACACACATAACAAGCCAACACACGTTTCATAAGGACACATGAGCGCAGAGCTCATGTTAAACATATTATATGATTGCCTCTGGGGCATAAAGGGGAGTCATAATGGAGAACAGAGACAGACAGGAACAGATGAGAAGAAGCAAGAATGTTTGCGAATCAGTCATGATGACACACTATAATCTAAACAGTTTGTACTAAAATTAACTCAACTGTCTTCACCAAAATATTCAAAACAGGGCTGGGGTATAATTTTAAAGTATTAGTCAATGTGGTCCCCCAAATTGAGTTTGATAAAAGTAAACAGGAAAAAATGATAATTTTCTTTTCTAGTAGATTAATCTGCCCAGGTGAAATAATTTTTGGTATCCAAAGCCATTGATGTTTGGAACTTAGCAGAACCTAGAAAATTTCATTTGAAGAATCACAGTTTGTCTTCAATGTATTTTTCAACACAGCCTGAAGCTCACCACTTCTATAACTGGATAATTCCTTATGCACTGAGCGTTATAAAAATGAATGTGAGAGTGATGTGTTTGGCCAGCAGTGAGAGGGATGTCTTGTCAGAAATTCTAAACTTGGAAACTGAATTCTCTGTCCAGGTTTCATTGTCCTTGCTATTAATGTCACTGTCACCAAGATGTCTATGCATTTGCTGTGTTTATTGTATTGGGGAAAACCAGTTGAAACAAGCAATTCCATCAGGAGTCTAGACTTGGTGAGAAGCACATTCTTCAAATGGACATCCAGCCTTGTCTTTTTCTGTCTGCAGTAGGCCCTCACATGCCTCAAATCTTGATTCTCTGATGATAGTTACAGCATCGACATCCACCCACACCCTCTTCACTTGAAGATATTTGGGAAAATGAGTGAAAAATATGTGCTTGTGTCTTTTCAAGCAGGGACTCTGAAGGAATGGATATATTGGGACTTTTTAAACCCCTTTTATGAGTGGCTCTTAGGAAATATTTTGACCCCTCTCATTATTAGTGATGTCTTGGAAACCCAGCTCAGTTGGAGAGCTCCTGGGTCCCCAGAATTGCTTACTTGGCCACGGTGAGTGATTTGCTAAGTTTAATGCAAATTAAACAGAGGTCTCTCATTTAATGTTTATAAATTTGGGGCCCTTTAGACTACATTAAATTTCCCTAATAATGTGTTTATTTGGCTGAGTATTTTGATCTGTAGTAAACAAAGAAGTGTGGGTGGAAGGCACTAGCTTTAATCAACACAAATAATCTTACCGATTAAAGATATTTTCATTACTAGTAAGATAAACTTTCCTGTTGTTTTTCAGTTCTGCTGTTAGTTCAAGGTGAGGGAGAAATTGTAGATGGTGTCAGTTCGACATTCTCTTTTCGGTCCTTGAGAAGCACAGTGCTAAGCACCAAAAATCACAAAATAAAATAAAATATGTTGTATTTCACATGTAGTAGAGTCTTTAGTGGGATGATATATACATGGACAAAATTCCAGATGATAATTACGTAGCACAGGTATGCTGATGATAAAGAGAAAGTAGATGTGGATGCCTAGTCACAGAGTTTCATAGAAGAGAAGACTTCTGAAATGGTTTCGGCATAGTAGAAGGTATTTGTACACTACCAACAAGAATCTTTAGAACACTGGGACTTAGAACTAAGGATGTCTGTATCATAAAACATCCAGACAGCCATTGGACAAGTAAGGGCAATACAATTGTATGAGTCACCTTTCTGTTGCTGGGACAGAATACATGATACACGCAATGAGAAGGGGAAATGATTTATTATGGATTGTGGTTTTAGAGGGTTCAGTCCATGATCTGGCTCAGAGACAGAAATGACATAGGAGATAAAAGCTGCCCACCTCATGGAGCCAGGAAGTATAAAGACAAAGAAAGGGACAGAGTGAGAGGAAGGGGCTGGAAACAGGTAACATCATTTCCGGGTTGTGTACTCTATGACCTAGTTTCTTTAACAGGACCCACAGCCAGCCATGAATGGATTCTCATGAGCCTTTGGGGGATACTGTTCATTCAAACTCTAACACACTTTGGCAGGCCAGTCTTTAGTCAGCTGGCCAGTATTTTTCATCAGTTCATGAAAAATATGCCAAGGCATAAAAGTCAGCATATATTTGATCTTTAGACAACATGCAACTGTTGAAGAATTATAAGCGGACAATATCATACAGTAAGTAACCTCCCCTTTCCCATTCATCTGCAGTGGGCAATGTTCCAAGGCCCAGAGTACATACCTGAAACTACAAGTACTATTGAGCCTCTGTATATACTGTCTGTCACAACACTTAGACATACCTATGCTGAAGTTTAATTTATAAATTAGGCAAGACATTCAGCAATTTTATTGTAATATAATAAAGTTGTTAGCATCATTACTCTTACAGTTCAGGGTCATTAACCAGTAAAGTAAGAGTTGCACAAACACAAGCATTGTGGTACCATGAAGCCAGCTGATAAACCACAAGAGCTACTAAATGACTCATGGACAGGTAGTATGCATGGCATGGATATGCTGGGCAAAGGGAACATTCTCACCAGGTGTGGTGGCTCACGCCTGTAATCCTGGCACTTGGGAGGCTGAGACAGGAGGATCCTTGTGAGTTCAAGACTAGCCTGGGCTACAAAGGGAGCTCAAGGCCAGCCTGAATGGCATATTGAGACCCTGTCTCAAAAAGACAAGGGCTAGGGATTTGGCTCAGTGGCCTGAGCGCCTGCCTGGCAAGCACTAGGTCGCGAGTTCAATCCCCGGTGCTGCAAAAAAAAAAAAAAAAGGAACATTCTCATTTCAGCAGATCACAACAGGATAAAATGAGATTTCATCACACTACTCAGAAAACAATGAATTGATGCACTTCTGAATTGTTCATTGCTGGAATTTCCTATAACATTTTTCAGATGATGGTTGACTGCTGGTAATCAAAACCCTAGAGGGTAAGTCTGCAGAGATGGTAAAAGTGCGCTACTCATGTTTGCATGCTAGAATGGTTATTCTACTAATAAAAGAGGTAGAAGAACAATGTTTTTCCCCAGGGCAGCAGGTTAAGACATCACAGGATCCCTGTGTGTATGAGGGTAATGGAAAAAAGATGCATGTCAAATGCAAATATTTGAAGAAACCTATATATGTACATGTATACATTTGGATGGTGAAATTAAAAGCACTTGCTGACTGATTTTTCACTGATTTTGTGTGATGATTTGCAAGTCTGTGATGAACCAGAGATTAACAGGAGACCAAGTATCACCTACTTTCCTTTGCTTGAACCAAACATAGGAATACGAGAGACAGAACAACTTTCATGAAGGGGGTGGAGGTGAAGGACTTGGTGAATTTCTGCTGATTGAGAATTGACAGCCTGGGGTGGATGCTCCTACGGGTAGGTGGTGAGAATAAGACCAAACAGGCATGAGGTCAGGAGCTCACAAAGTCTCCATGAACTCCTGCTGCTTGACTGCTCTTTTGACCCCATCCTGGGGTGGGTAGAAGTGGGCTCAATCCTGGTAATGCCTCTGGATGTGTTGACATCAGAAGTGGGATTCAGTATGGGGGAGCATGTTGCTGTCTGCACTGGGAGTGGGTGATGTTTCTTCTTTATATACTGGAGATGATCTTATGGGGAATTATGAGCAACATGAACCAGGGCTGATTGGGGTCTCAAGAGGAAGAAAATATGTATTGCAACTCATTTTTTTTTCTATTTATAATATATGATTATTAAAATAATATAAAATGGACACTGAAACAATCACATATGCTAATTTTAATAGATTCCAGCACTACAGAAATCAAAGCAACACGCAAAAATGGAGTAGGTCCTTGTCTAATGTACCCAGTGCTAAATTTAAATTTTCTGAAAGTTCTTTATTTAAATACAGCACGTCTATTAATCTGCTTGGGTAAAAAGGCAAACTGTGTCCACACTCTTAAGGTCCATGTCTCCAGAGCCTAACTTCACCGTTGCCTTTTTCTCTTGAATCTATTCACATTCAGAGGATGGTTCTCCACCACCAATTCTTAGTAGTGGTCACCACCTGCCCTAGATTCACACGTGGACATTTCTACCCCCTGGTAATTCCAACAGCCCCAAATCAGAACTTCCCTGAAATACGGAATCCGTGAGGATGGCTATCAAGTTTATCTCAACTTCTGTAAGAAGAGTACCAACATTTGAAGTCACGCCGACTTTGCCCTTCATCCAGATGTTATAATCTGTTACACAGACTCCAGACTTGTAGAAGTATTTAGAACATCAGAGCCTTCAGAAATCATTGCCTCAAAGTGCTACTTATTTGTAAATGTAGACAATTGAAAGTCCTATTTGTCAGGACTTGTAAATCACGAAGTGACTGAAATCAACTAGCATGCCATAATTAGAATAGTGAATGTCATTAATTAGAGTAGTGAAATTAATTATAGCAATTAACATCATTAAGTATTATTGCTTATGTTAACATCAGTAATTATTGTTATGCTAATGCTTAGTTATGACAATTGGTTGTTATTAGCAGTGTAGCTAGATAACTCATACAATGTTGTTCTCATAAGAAAATATTTTTAATGAAATTTTTAAAACACATATTCAACATCAAGGCTCATATTAAATATTTGTAAGCAATAAATTAGAAGATGTTGTGACATAATAATGTTCCTTAGGTTGTTTTTATGCAGTACACTGAAAAATTCTGCTCTCCCAATGAAAGATCTCTTTTTAAAAATGTGTGCATTCAAGTGGGATTTTCTATAAAATGTATGATAGTTGCAGTTTTTTTTCCCTCTTTTACTTTTCTCAAGGAAAAAATGTACAATGGGTTCAATGAAGCATAACATTATGCTAAATGAATTTTATGTTTAGGGAATTGTAGTCTAAAAGAGTAATTTTAGCAGAACCATCAGATGGTAAAACACTTCAACTCCAATAAAGCAAAAGCAGCTGATGAGTCATCAGGATCTCAAAAGAATCTGAAGTTCTGTCAAAGACAATGAACTTTCATGCTGTTTCTGACAGCACACATTTCAAATTATTTCAGGGTAGAAGCTCACAATCTTCCCTTGGAAAAGCAGTTATACTCATCTTGGCATAGGAATGAGCCACTGTCAAAGAAAAAAAAATAGTAATACTGTTACAGTTTGTGTCTAGGTCCCCCCAGAGCCTCATTTAGTCATAGAGGTGACTGAATCTAGCATTTATGATTGGTTCGTTGTCTAGCACTGGGATTGGCAGTGTGAGTGCTGCACCCACCCAGGGGCAGAGCTGGCATACAATGTAAGGGAGGGAAGAAGGTGTGTTTTTCCCCCCTTTTGCCTTTTCACTCTTGTTGCTTGTGGGCTGCCATGAACGGTTGCCCCTCAGCCACGCCACCCTGCCTTGAAGCCAGCTGAGTATGGGCTGAAACCTCCAAAAACTATAAGAAATAATCCTTTCCTTCCTTCATGTTGAGCATCAGGTATTTTGTCTCAACAATGAGAGAAAAGTAACCAAGACAAATATTCAGCTAATCCTTCAGGACTTGGAGGTATTTCCCAAGATGATTTCTTTCCAAAATCTTTGAGGATTTCTATCATGAGCACTAGACTGCTCCAAGACACCTCTTTAGATGAGAGAAAAAGTTCATAGCCCTAGAAGTCTGCTTTTAAAAAGAAAAAAAGAATAAAAGGGAAATGCAAATTTTTTATAAAGTATTTTTGGATTCTGTTTGATATCTTTTAGTTTCTTTTAATTAACAAAAGGGTAAAGTATTAGCTTTCTTACCTCTTGGGTTACCTTCTGTGTCCATTATCAAATCTCCATTTAAAAAAGATAGAGTGAAATTTTTTCTAAAACCAACAGCTAAAAAGATAAAACAAAAATAGCAAAAATCTCTGTCCCATCAATAAATATAAAGGATATAAATATATCCACTTATTAATAACAAAATATTCTTATAGAAACACACTCCCATATTCCAAGGAGAAGCAATAATAAATAACCCTATAGCTCATCACCAATAGTAAGATGAGAAATCAAGAACAAAGACAAAACAGCACTCTTACAATTAAAATTAATTATAAGAATTAGGATTCGATTTAGAATTAGAATTAGAATTAGAATTAAGTAAGTCACAGTATCTGTCTTTGAAAGTAAACACTAAAAATGAAAACTTTATAGGAAAGCGTGTTTCTATTATATAGGTAAAGCATGCTCAGCAGAAAAACAACACTCACTGATAGTTATTTTAGTAAACAGAAAATAAATATCAGTGAAGGTCATTCAGCTCCATCAGTTAAATCAACTGAAACTAAAATTAAGGAGAAAAAAAGAACAATCAAGGAAATTATTAGAAAACTGATCAATGATGAGTTGTAAATAAATCTAAATATTGATTCTCTGGGAAAATTAATAAAATAAATAAGTCCATATATGAGAGATAAAGAATCTCTTGTAAATTCTCATATCTCAAAAATTGGGGCAATTAAACAAAAATTTTAATTATATGGAAAATAATTTCTCCTTGGAAATAAGATTGAAAATTTAATAAGAATTGCTAAACTTTTAGCAAACTATAATTTTTAAAATGTAAAAGAAATTCACAATTCAAACAGAACTCTTGCCATAATAAAATTGAGAATTCTTGCCTCCATACTATCTATCCATACATTTGGAGCAGCTCTCCAATTGGATTTTCTTAAAATGCCAACATGAATTAATAACGAAATTTTACAAGGAAATCACAATAAATGGAAACTTCTTATCAACTGCAACATATACATACATATTCAGTTTGGTACATGTTTATGGGTGCAAGTGCTAACACATAAGTAAAAAGAATCCAAAAATCTATTATGCAATAATGTTACAGTATCTAAAAGAGGTCTATGCCTTAAATACTGGTATGGTGTAATACTGAAAAATCTCAGAATATATTTATTATATATCTTACACAAAATAACTATTACTATACATACTAAAATGTACTTGATAAGATAAATGTTCATTTACAATTTTTAAAATACCTGAAGATACAAATGTATTGCTATTTTCTAACTCTAATTAAAATAACCTCAGAGCAAAAGCCATGAGAATTTCCAAAACAGTAAAACCACAATTAAATGACTAGACAAGAAGTAGTAATTACCACTGCTTTATAATAACAATTTTCATTCTTCTGTACATCAAAGCCAAAATCTTGATAGAGAAGTGTTTAAAATACAAATTAGATAAAGGAAGGGAAAAATACTATATTTGGAGATATGATTCTATTGGGTCAGCACAAACACTAGTGTAAAGAGTAACAAAATTTAATGAATTGATGGGTAACAAAATTAACATAATTTTCTTTACATAAAAATCCTCTTTGGAGGCCTGAGGAATAGCTCAGGGCACTTGAATAGCATGCAGGAGACCCTAAGATCCATCCCCAGTAGCAAACAAAAACAAAACAAAATAAAACAAGCTCAACTCCTCTTTAAAGTCCCCATGTATAAAAGCAACAATCAGGACTTTGCTCTAGAAAACTTCCTCTGGAAATTAGAGTCCATGACAACCCACTCCAGCCCATTCTTGTCTCTGAGGAGCTGTCTCTCCCTCAATAACATTTCCTACTCTTAACCTCCATTGCTTCTTCCAGTACATTGTTCTATTTTGAGGAACACGCACTTGGCATATCTGACATCTAGCAGGTTGGGAGTTGTATTTCCCCTATATCATTTGGAGGTCCTGTTTCAGTTGGCAGTCATGTCTCAGGAAATTATTCAGAAATTCAGTTTGGGATAGAAGTGCATCATAACTCCTTGCTATTTATGCCTTCTGTTTGGGAGAGAAATGCATCATAAGTCCTCACCATTTGTTTCTAAACCTAGCAGTGATGGCAAACCCATGGCTTGTGTATTATTTGTTTTTCTTTCAAGACAAAAGATGTTAGTTCATGAGTTGTTTTTTTCTAAACTAAAGCCTCAGTATTCAGGTTTAATTGCAGTGTTGGCACTTTATGATAAATAAGAGGGTTTTGGGTCGCAGTTTGGGCACTAGGTCTCTACAAGGCTCACCATCACTGGGCTGGGATATTTTCCAAAAAATTGTGGTAGGTGGGAGTCTGGGTACCAATGCCCAGGATAGGAGTTCATGGCAGGTAAGTAGCAGTGTTCTCAAGAAAGAGAAGGGACAAGAGTCAAACAGGAGAACTAGGATATCACTTCCCTTCTGGAGCAGACCAGAGGATTCTGTGGCGTTCATCTGGGGACTGCTTCCAGCCCTGTCTGAAGGTCTTCAGTTGGGGGCAGCTGTACATCCACAATGCAGCAGCTGGGGCATGCACAGTAAAAGAGGCTTTTAGTAGGCACCAAGAGTATGCAGGATAAATAACTACAGGAACATGGCATAGGATCACTGTAGTACTACTTAAAGTTTGATCATTCTGTGCATTAAATTGAATTCAAGGCACACAGCAAATTCTAATCACTCTTAACATCCCCGGCAATGTAACCTTTAAATTTATCTACCATAATGATTATAAGTGTTTTGGATATGTGAATTATCCTGACTGAATCTGTCTACAATGTAAGTGTAGATCGAAACATCATATTATATGTATCATAAATCTGTATAATTATTGTCAGTTAAAATCAATTAGTAACTATACTTAAAAGATAAATGTGAAATTAAATTTTAAGAAATGATGAGCCTGGTGTGATGATGCCTGCCTGTAGTCCCAACTACTGGAGGAGGCTAAGTCAGGAGGATTGTTTGAACCAGGGAGTTAGGAGACCAGCTTCTGGCAACATAGCACTATACAGAGATACCATCTCTTAAAATAACATTATAAATATGGTTATGTATTAGTGATAAGATGTTTATAATAGCTTTTAAATGTAAAAACCTGAAGCAAACTGTAGGCAATAATGAACCCTCTCAAAAACTGAAAAATTATTAACTATTTGATCTTGAATTGTGTATCACTTGATTTTAGAGGGAAATTTTTGTATGTTGAAAAGCTTGAGGAAATGATGTACTATATTCAAACTAAGATTTTACTTGCCATCTTAGTTA
>RJWT010018048.1:0-19046 GCA_004365215.1 Cuniculus paca
AACATCATATTAAATATGGACAGAATGTATAATTTTTATGCAGCAGTTAAAAAATGTAATCCTAAAGAACTCTATGTGGTATAGTGTGTCCTACCTACTTTACATCAAGCATACCAAAGGAAGTGGGATGAGTAATACAACCTATGAAATCAAAAGGAGAGAGGAGCAGGTATGGACTCATTTGTGGAGCAGAGTCCAACCCAGCTGGGAAGCCAAGGAATTAGTGAAATCCTATGGAAGATCCTCACCATTCATTTCGGCTCCCTCTGCTCTTTCATAGGTAGAAGAGGTCATGACAGTGTAGATTAATGGAGCAGAGACAGTCAGACAGTTGGAACGCAAAGCAATAATAGAGATTAGGTGGAGGAATTGGCACAGCTGGGTCCTGGATAGAAGTGAGTCCAATTTATGATTTCCTCCTAAAAATGTGTTTTTCCAACATTAAGTTTATTAAAATGTTCAGTGGCATGGGGAAAACATAGGATGCACATAGTACAACACCAAGAATGAGAGTATTAATGGCAGAAAATAATGTATCTTTCTTGTTGCAATTAATGTGTGTAATTGGCCCAAATGACTGGGCCAAATGTTCAATGTAAGTGAAAGGAGTTACTGATAACTTACTCTGAGTCCATTAACATCAAAGGAATTATAATGGACTTTGATGCGATTAGGTGAAAATGACCAATTAAAGCAAGATGAGGTTTATTGTAGAGAATATTATATCCAACGATTAATTTTAAATTCAGAAAACATACTTTAGAAAAGACATCTTAAATTTCGCTGTCATCATGCTTTTTTATTTCTATCTTTATTCCTCTTTCAAAATGTTCCCTATAAAGGAACACAGTTTTTAAGGAAGCTACTGGTCAGTGTTGCCTTAATTTTTATTCTTTTATATTACATTGAAAAATAAAAGTAAATTTTAGACTGTTTAAAAATAATCTTTGAGTTTAAAAGTGTTCTGTTTTCAAATAATGAAGAACAGAATTAAATTAAATATTAGATTTCCTTATAATGTGGATTTTCAAATTCATGAGCTCTATTTTATCCTTTACATTATATAATTAGAATGATACTTAGCACATATCTTCAGAGTATAGACTTTCTTGTTTTTTTCATATAAATTCAAATAGCGACAAAGTGAGTAACATATTACTGTTTTTCCTCACACTTTTTTTGCTTTTATTTAGATTTCAACAAGCTACCAGACTCTCTTTACTTTAAAACCCCCAAAAGGGACTGGGTACCATCAAGTGTATCTGACCTGCAGTGTTCTTGGCCTAGCGTGTGCTTCAGCCTGGAAAGAACTGTAATACACTTTTGTGCTCACAGTGTGTCATGTGTGTCAACTGAAAGAACCTGGGGATAGAAAACCGAGATTAAACATCTATGGTATTCTCCATTTAGCCAGTGCTACATGGGTTCTATATTATAAATGGTATTCCCTTTTGTTTTTGATGGAACATGTTTTGCTTAAGAACATATTTTGCATCAACATATGTTAGCCACACAGAACTTTATTCTTCATGGTGCTTCAGAACTTTTTAGATCATTTGAAATTGATTTTAATCACTTCATTTTGAAGTCCCATGCTGTGGAAAGACTTCCTAAATCATGTGATAATATCAGGACAATTTCATGTTTTAAATTTTTACTCAGTAACTTTTCTGATATAACAATTTCACATTTTCCTAATCTTGAAAATTGCTATCAAGATAAAAGCACATACTGGCATGGGAGTAAGAGTAAGGGATTCATGCACTTGACATCTCTGCTGATTAATCTTGATTGTCAACTGGACTGGAGTCAGACACTAATGGAGAGGTGACTGGATTGTGAAGACACAGATATTGTCAATGGGTTGATACGTTAGTAAGTTTGTAGCCCATGCACTTTTAAGAAGTAAAACCTAGATGGAGAAAGTGTATCATATGAGAATGACCTTGGGTATCTCCTCTGTATCTCTTTCTAATCCCCTTTGCTTCCTGGATACCTTGATTTCAGTAGCTTTTATTCTACCATATTCTTCCACTATGATGTCTCTTTCTCAGAGCCACCCAACCGTGGACTAAAACTTCTGAAATCATAAACCAAAATAGACTGCTCCTTAATGTTGCAGGTGTCAGGTGTTTTGTTCCAGAAAACTGAGCAATACAACATCTAGTAAGGATAATTGCACTTTTAACATTTTCAGAGAGTGAATTGTTAAATTATAACCCTTGTGATGGTTACAATTTCTCTTTATTTTAATTCAATATAGATTTACTGCAAAAGTGACTTGTCCTGTCTCATAGAATGACTTTCAATTTTCTGCAGAGTTATTTCTCATGGAGATAAGAATATCTGCTTAGTCATTTCACCTTTTGGTCCCAGTTCAACCCTCAGGCCTCACCTCGCCTCTTCTCTCCATGTTACTTCTTCTTGTAGTAATGTATTGCTCTCTTTTCTTCACACACACATTGCTCCTTCAGGTACTCACATTTTTGCCATGATTCTTCCCTTCTCGCAGCATTTAAGTAAAAGAAGAAGGGGGAGGAGAAGAAGGATAGGAAGTGGGAGGACAAAAAGTAGAAGAAAAAAAGAGAAACAGATGGGGAAAGAAAATGAGAAAAAATAAAGAGGGGAGATGGGAGACAGAGAGGAAAAAGACTATGCTAATTTCTAAGACATAAATCAAATGTCCCTTCCATAAGCCTTTACCAAATTCTGATGGAGGTCCCCATTCTACCATAACCTGTACTGTGTCACCACCTAGAAAATTCCTGTTTTACTATACAGCATCTTGCAATTCATTTTTTTCTCCATAACAGATGATTAGAAATTCTGGGGAATGGTCAGAATTTCTTCCCTAGGTTTTCATCACATACTAATACTTCATGTAAAAATTTTTTGAAAGAAAATAGAATGGAGACTATAATTTCATTAAAAGAGAAACAGCAAAATAAAAAATGCATAGATTTGCTTAACCTTATTTATGAAATGTATGTAGACATCTAAATTAGCCTTTCTAAGTAATAGATTGGAAGCAAATTATTGATTTTGAGAATGAAGCATAGGGAAATGCATTATAAGCTTTCTAAGAACAGAACGGAGCCTTTTATGTTTTTTTTTTAGTCTTCCTATCCCTTTCTGCCCTGTATTATATTCTGAAATCTTTCACTCAAGTAAAAAGTTAATTTGTATTAACCACTTACAAGAAGAAAAGTATTTTCATTTTCAAGGCAAACAGGTGGTGAGAGAGAGACAGAGAAAAAAGCCCAGTGACTGCAAAGGCATAAACCCCAAACATACCAAAAAAAAAAATTACAATAAAAGAAAAGGAGGAGGATATATGAGGTAATACAATGTTGCCTGTCAGGTTTAAAATGGGCATAACATTAACTTTGATCCTATCACGTAAGGATTGGAAAATGAGAAAGATGTTCTGCTCTTCTGTGTATCTCTATACTCCATTAGTACTGAAATATTAACCGCGAAGTTTCCATAGTTGAACAAATATTTTAAGCTCGTCAATTTTCATTCTTCCTACTGACAAATAGGGGTATACTTGATTCTTCAAACTGTCAGAATAAAACTGAAGTCTTTGATTCTTCTACCTGTGGAAAGCAACGATTCTTTTGCCAAGTTCCTCTGGAACAGATGACCACAATAATATCTGTAGTTTAAAATTGTCTCCTAAGTTTCTGTCATTTATGGAGTCAAACACAGAGCACATAATTTTCTCACTTGTAATGTTGGACAATTTAATTTTCATCATTAACACTTGGTTTTCTGTTACAATATACAGGTAAAAATAGCTAATAGTAGTAAAAATAGCTAATATTAATTGAGTATATAATATATACCAAGTGTACATCCAAGTTTTTTGTAAAAAATAATGGATTAAGTTAGGCTAATATATTTAAGATTTCAGTTAAATTCTTGTATCTTTTTTTTTTTGCGGCACTGGGGATTGAACTCATGACCTTGAGCTTGCTGAGCAGGCGCTTAGACCGCTGAGCTACATCCCCAGCCCTGTTTTTGAGACAGGGTCTCACTATGCCGTTCAGGCTGGCCTTGAGCTCACTTTGTAGCCCAGGCTGGTCTCGAACTCACAACGATCCACCTGTCTCAGCCTCCCGAGTGCTGGGATTAAAAGCGTGAACCACCACGCCCGGCTCTTGTATCTATTTTAAAGATGGGGAAACCATGAGCCAAAGAATTATGAATTATTTGTTAAAACCATTACGGTAAGATGGCAACAGATATTGTTTATTTCTATTATTCACACATCAACCTGACTTCTCCAGACAAACAGAAATAGAGCCAGAAACAGTAAAGAAACTGGTGAAAGTTCCAACTTGAGTCAAACATGAAAGTAGCAGATGCTTGATGCACCATCTTTAGACCACCAGGCAGAGAGAGTGAACTCTTGTCAGACTACCTTTCCTTCCATTTGAGTGCCCCATGGATTTGATGAATTTCACCACATTGGGAGGGAAATCTGCTTCCCTCAATCTACTGTGTGAATTTTTATCTCATCCAGAATTGCCCTTTCAGATGACTCCACATAGCAATTACGTTTGACCCAAAAACTGGGCAGTTTTAGCTCCATCAGATGACACGTAATATTAAGCTTTGAAATTCATCACAAAGGAGGAAAACATTGGTGAAAACATTTAGAATAAATTCTTGAAGCAAAGATTATAATTATGTTTTACAAGAAACACAGGGAAAAAGGCAGAGCAGAAATGAGAACAGAATCTGACTCATACTTCATACACAGTGAATATTTAGTTAGTAAATAATTGAGATTATCAGCTAGTAAGAGGTGGGTATACTAAATTCAGAATTTTGTAAGTGGCTGTTGAAAGAACAAAGTACCGAACAATGGAAGAAAATATAGGAAAAGTAGTACAAACAGAATGTTATGAAAGGATCTGTTGACATGACTCTGTTATTTGAGATAACTATAAATATGGGTATGGACTTTAGAAGTCATACAAACAAAGATAAAGTAACATTGCCTAATTAAAGTTGAAAAAGTACTTTTAAAATATGTTGAAGTAATACGTGATGCCTATACAGGAGAAATATCAAACTTTGGCTCCTCATATTATACCCAATTTTAATTCATCCTCATTATACCAATAGTTAGTGTTTTAAAAAATCACTCATCCTCAATTCTTTAAAATGTCTTAGGGAATAGTACCTAAATGAAATTCAAAGTCCTCTGAATTCCATTAAATATCTCTAAAATTTTCCTTACTTGTCATTTCCAACCTCATCCCTACAAATACTTAATTTCATCTTCAGTTCACTACTCATACCTCTTACAATGCATATGCCCTTTAATTATATTTCCTCTCTTACCTAGACAACCCCAAATCCTGTTTTTCATTTGGTAGGATCTGTTCCTTCAAAAGCAAGTTTATGTTGATGATAGTAGGTATGAGAATCCTACAGGGAAGCAAAGGAGGATAATGATGATTATATCAGTCTTTTACTGATTATCTGTTTTGGTCAAACCCTATAGAGAGTGACTTAATTGCACAGTTCAAACAATTCTTACATCAAATTGAGTTGCTTTTCTTGAAATTTTATTGCTGTAGAAATCATGGCTTACAAAAGGTGAACAATTTGTACAGAGTCACACAGTTAATAATAATACTTTTAATTTTCACCAAATACCAAATTCTTTTTGTGAACTATCAAAATTGATTTTTCTAAGAATCTTCTTATTACTAATAAAATTTTTAAAACTCATAAAGCCATTTATTATGCTCTCTTCATATTATTTCTAATTATACCAGAATTATTTATATATCTACTGAATTTAATTTTGAATTCCTTCAATCAAAGGACAAATTGCACCCAACCTCCCTCTTCCATTCCCTGCAGTGTTAGTTGTATTTTATCATTTTATAGTTTGTTAATTTAAATAAATATACAAAATTCTAAACATATTTAAATAAAGGCAACAAACTTAGTGGTTCTAATAAGAAGTTGAAGCAGATTTCCTTTGCCATTTTGAAAGTTAGGAGTGGTAAAACTATTAAAATTCTCTTTTACTGGAATGTCAATGGACATATCCATTGAGGTGAAAACATGTATAAAATGTAATTACTTTTCTCAATATTTGTGGAAAATATTTGAAAAAAAGTACCAAAGATATAAAAACAGAAAGATCAAGAAATATGCCGAACTGACACTGGTTTCCAAGGCAAACAGAACAATCCATACAGCGGTGTTTAAAGTTGCAGTTATTGTGCCATCAGTCTCATAAAGCACGATAGTTAAGTACTATGCCTTGAATAATCTTATCATGAGAAAATACAGTGTGCCTTTTTCTACATCGCTTTTTAATGAGCCTCTTGTATAACTGCCCATTAAGGGGTGGGGTAGTGGTTTTTATTGTTTATAGACCAATCAATATCTTTCAATCTCAGGGCGTAACCTCTTTGTCAACATTAAGACAGCAGAAGGCAAGGAGGTGCAATAAATGGTTGCGTTACAAAATGAAGTAGCTGGTAGACTCATTAGAGTAATTAGCAGGGATGGAGAGAGCTGTCTCCCAACATCAATCTCTAAAACTTTGACCTTTAGAGGAAATTCTTCACAAAATTCAGCTTGAGTTTTCTAATTTTAAAAACTAAATTTATTCTCTAGTTTCTCTTGTCTCTTCCAGATTTCTTCACAAATTATCCTTCTAAGTGGATACTTTGAGAGAAATTAAAGAGGTTTTTTTCTGTGAACATCACTCAGACTTACCTAAATGCATTCAACTGGAGATAGAAATGAGTCAAAATTTAGATTTTATCACTTCCCAAAGTAATGCACTTATTACTTTAAGGTAATATTTATAGTTTCCTCAGTGTACAGCTTATTTAAGTATCCTTAACTTTAGGTATTTGGCCAAGAAAGCACGGTTGAAAGTTCTAATTAATATTCTAAGGCTCAGATTTGAAAAGTACACAAAAATCCAATATCTCTAAAATATGTAGTTATATGTTGTATATCTTTAAAAACTCTTGTAAGTAGTTCATATGTACCAAAATAAAATTATTTTTAAGCATCATATGATGTTCAGAAAGCATGTTAGCATTGAATGGTGTAAAAATTAAATCACATAAATTTGATATCTGAGAAAATCAAAAATTGTGCTTTTCTCAGTCTATTGTGTTTATTTACATATTCTGTGTCCTATTTCTAGTTAGTATTTGTTCAGATATTCAGAGGTATCACTAGTCGTATATACTCGTTCCTTTTTACTCCTTTCATAAATTTCTTTCAAATTTATAGTTTTGGTTGCCTCGAGATTAACAAATATAATGAAAATACAAATTATCAGAAGTAGATCACATGCCTGATTAATACCTTCCGAGTTATTTTGTTCTTTGGCGAATTAGTTCATTGAATTATACATTGCCTCTTGAACAAGACAAATTCCTAAGGGAAGACTGGGAAAGCAACTAGAAGTTGAGGAATTTTTAAGATTGGTTGTACTAAATACTATAAGAAAATAGTGAAACTCATAGGAGTGGAGAATAGAATGCTGAATGTCAGAAGCTGAGACATGGAGAGATGGGGAAATGGAAAATTACTTCTCAGTGAGTACAAATCTTCTTTTGCAGAAGATAAATATATTCTAGAGACCTACTTGACAACAGAGCACCTGTAGTTAACAAAATGGTATTGTGTATCTTAAAACGTGAAAAGGATAGCTCTCACGTTGTGTTCTTACTATATGACATGCACATAGATTTTTAAAGATGATAAATATGTTGGCTACCTTGGTTAGATACGTTAATGTCTGCATTTGTTACAACAAATATGGCGAATTGTATATTAATTATTCCTCAATAGACCTAAAAATCATGTGGGAAAATCAACTTGTGGCAACAGTCATATTGTAAGAAATTGTTCATATCTTGCATTGCTTTTTATTAGAATTGAATTAAAAACTTATTAATAATGGTTATAAAAACCAATAATAATCAATGATTATTTTGGAGATTTTAAAAATGGGAAACTGGTTTCTCAATATTAATAATGAAGTCTGTGTATGTGAAGATAATCCTTTTAATTAGTTGTCAGTAGAGAATATGTATAGATTACCCTTTTTCTTTCAACATTTAAGTGGTTGTGATATCTAAGTGGTTGTATTGTTTTAATGTAATAAAACTAACAATATTTCATGTGACAGTGTTGTCTTTCGACAATGTATGAAGTGTTCCTTTTGGAAAGAATTTACCTACCCTGGTTTGGTCTGATGTGCTTAGAAATATATATCCCAATGCTCATAGTCTATGTCTATTCTCAAAGTTTAGTAATGGTAAGAGTAATTGAAAAAATCAGCTACCATTGCTTATAGTGAACCTAATTGATATGCATTTTACAGAGTTTTCTTTTTTGCTCCATTATTATCTTTTTGTTAATTCTAAATAATATTATTGGATTTGACTTATTCACTTGTCCTTTCTCTGCCCTAATTTCTTTCCCTAATTCATTTAGGTCACCTTGACACTCCACTTTTACTGTGGATGAATTAGATATTTGAAAATCTCTCTCTCTCTCAGTTTGGCAGCAAACATTAGTTATGGCTTGCTATATTTCACTTCTCAAAGTATTAATATTGTCTATAATTTATGACTGATAGTAGGTCCTTGTTGTTATCAATCACCAAGGGAGTAACTGATGCTGACTGAATCAAATAAATCTGATGTTTGCAAAGCCACGACCTTGACTGTTAAACTTGGGTGCAACAAATCTATTAGATCTATAGAAACTGAATCTCGAAGATAAAAAGTGCCTCCTAGCTTCTCACTGATTTAGAAAAGTAATATCTTTGTGTTTAAAAATCCTTTGCATGGGATAGGCTAATGCTGCCCCCAAAAATCATTACTTATCTCTCTTATGTGGAATCACAGAATAACTGTAGATTTCTAGGGATAATAATGTTGAAAGAAAGCTTGTTCAGCTTCCTTTTTTATAAATGAACTTCATCAATGTGAGACCCATGAAAATAAATTGTTTCAAGTCCCACAGTGAACCTTTGCAGACATACGGCCAGAACTCTGTCTTCCTATTCATAGCTCATTCCACTTTCCACAAAATGTTATGTCTTTTTTTTGTATACCAAAAGTGATCAAAAATTCATTTAAAATTAAATCCATTTTCAATTAGCTTCAAAATTAAAACCAAGTCTACCTTATATGTATCTGTAAAACGCTGCAATTCAGCCAAGCTTTTCAATCTACATTCAAATAAGAGAAGTAAAATTTACTCAGTTGTTTTGATTTAGGCAGAAATGAGTGGCTTGATTTAGACAGTTTTCTCACTCCAAAGAACATGAATTTGTATTCACTCAGTGCTTTCTCAGGATATATGTAAACATATATTGATTTTAATATTTATATTAAGATACATTTTCATATGTCTAATATACTGAGCAATTTCCAAAGACTCTGAATGTTTATTTGACACATGGAATTCAATCAGTACCCGTTACAAAGAAAAAAAATAAATCATCCAATTTTCCTTCATTTTTCAGTTCCACTAGCCCCAGGAAAACTACTTTCTATGTTGACTTTTTATTAATTAACTATATGCTAAGTGCTAAAAGCAATGGGTCATTTTTAAAATTTATCTTTTTTGCATGTCATCATTTCTAGTTTTAGCATTTTGTGCTCATAAATACTCCACAAACTGATAAATCATGATGTCATTCAAGGTTATAAATCCATGGCATGGGTTAATTTTTAAAAATTTTACTAACATTTTATAATGGCTTTAATTTATTGATGGCTACTGTGTCAGGCAACATGCTGGGCATTTTTCATGTATTGGTTTCAATGTTCAACTGCGAAATACTGAAAATCATCTCATTAAAAATCTCTCTTTTGACAGAATGAGAAACTGAGGCTCCACAAACATGAGCGTGTTTCCAGAGTTTCAGATGACAGAGGAGTGAAGGAGGCAATGTTAGTTTTCTTGGCCTCTGGATTCTGAATCTTATGTTTTTGCCTCTTTGCTGTGTGATTTCATAGACATGAGAATTTAGATATTGTAAGTTTGGACTTTCGGTCAGAATTTGTTGATTGAAATACTTAGCCTGATGAAAATCCATTTCAGTGGGCAGTGTAGTCATTTCTAAATGTCAGGGTTTTTTTTATGGCAAATATTTTAACACCAAAGCTTATTTCCTGTTCACATAGTTTGAAATAGAACCTAAAGACCCAGAAAAAAAAATGTGCTATGAGAAATGTATCAGAATAAATAACAGCCACGCAATGTCTCAGAGGGAGACTACTAGCCAAGAGAAGGGGCGCAAGAGGAAGGGAGGGGAATAAAAGAGGTTTATATGAACAAAATGTTACATGCATGTGTGAAAATGCAACGATGAAACCCAATATTTTGTAAAATTAGCATACACCTAAGGAAAAAAATATATATATATTGAAAAACTCTAAATCTTAGGATGGTAATCAGACCAGCTATGTAATTGAAGGACACAAAGTGCAATGAAAATGGAGGTTCTATTGTTTGAAATTCAATAATGAAATACATTTTCAGTACTAAAATATAAAACCTTTTCCCTTCTTTCATTGTATTGCCATTATTTTTGTTTGCTTTATTTTACTTTAAATAAAAATAAATTTAGATTTTAGTTATTTCAATGAATTTTATCATGTGCACCGACATTGGACAATTTGATTTCAAATGACAATATCTCTTATCTCACCAGTAGACTACCTTAAGTGACAAAATTTGTATTTCTAAACATATATATATATATATATATATATATATTTCCAAAACAATGGAAATGCTAGAAAAACTCAGCAGCTTTTTTTCACTTATTCATATGTACTTATTCTACTAATTTTCTCTACATTTATCTTGATGTCTAAACAGAATTTAGAAGAAAAAGAAGTAGCAGATTGCCTGAACTTTTCCTTTATTTTAATGAAATCATTTTCAGTTTAAGTGGTTAACTTAATACAGAAAATTAAAACAAAAAATGCACCATAATTTCTTGGGTTTTATGGTGGATTTTCTTAAAAATTTTTTTTGCAGTATTAGGGATTGAACTGGGAAGCCTGGGCCTTGATAAGAAAGCAGTCAACCACTTAGCTATATCCATAACCTTTGTGTTTGCATCTAAACACACAAAAAGTTATAGTGCAAGCAGAGAATATGGCCTTTTGGGTGCCATTATCCACCCCCCACACATACACAAGCACACTTTAATCAGTTGTAGATGCAACATACTTGTACTCATTTTGAGTATTTCTGAGCTTCCCCACATATGGATTTATCAAAACTTCATGGGAATGAGACAGGACAAATACTACCTTTGAACAGAGTGACAACAATAACCTACCTGCATATTGTACATATCTCCACTGCTATCGTAGGCGCCATTGTGTCAACCGATTTCAGTTATAGAACACAAGTTCAAAATTGAATTCCTGGAAATGTCAAGATGGTAAAAACGAAGCATAGAGTCTTTCTGCATATATCCAGTTTGCATACCAATTCTGTTGGTAGTAGTGGGAGTGTTAAAAAATATGTCGAATCTTCAAGGCAGGTGTTAAGGGGGCATAATAAAAGGCCTATTCAGAAGGTTCATTCTTCACCAAATGCCGCTTTGAAATTAAAGAATTTATCTCAAAGCAGTTAAGGATTCATCATGAGAATACTGGTAATTTGTCAGTTTTTTTAGAGGGACATGTTTATTCAGCTCTGTTTTTGGACATTTCAGTTCATAATGGGGTGGCTCCAAGACAGGGTGGCACATGGCAGAGGGGCAACAGTTCATGGCAGTGGCAGATACAAAAGCATCAAGAGTAAAAAAGACAAGCAAGCCTCTTTTCTTCTCTTATAGTGTATGCAAGCTATCTGCCCTAGAATGAGTGTAGCACTCATACTTCCAATCCTAGCACTAGACAATGAATCAATCACAAACTCTAGATTCATTTGTTGCTTATGTCAATTATAATATAATTTTGTTTCATGGCTTCCCTGCCTCAAAGCAAGATTGGACATTAAGCTGTGTTGGTTTTGGGAGAAAACACATGGAATTTGGATATTGAAAATTTCTACTTCTATTTGCTTTGTATGTAACCAAAGGAAAATCATGTAAATTTTTATGTGAAGTAGGGACAACTGAGTTCACCTTTTAACATATCCTAAGAACAGAGTACAGCTATGCAGAGAGTTTTAATCTTTGTGCACAGATGAAGGTGGCATTTGGCACATTTTATGAATCATTGACATATACAATGACATTTGAGGAATAATCTCTTATCAATGTACAAAAAGCACAGACATATTTTTGGACAATAAAATTAGACCAATATATAGTAGAGTCTTTGAAAATGACAACAAAGATAAAAACAGAAAGTAGGAGAAAAATGACCTTGAGATGAGGATAAGTTTATTCACAACAGCAAAAAGCTCAAACCAGAAAGAAAGTAACTCCTGAAAGAGAAAGTTGTTCAGGGGAAATCAGGATGGTATTTCAGAGGCCTATTTGAAGGGTGATCCTGAGCCAAATGCTCCATGAGTCTCTCTACTTTCCAGTTTTGTTCTTTTGTTTGTGCGTTTTGTCTTTGGAATCAGCACCTTCTATTTTATCACTGTGTCGCAGACTTTCTCGTACACTCCACTGCAAATGTTTGTTTCCCATGTTCACTTAACCATACAACCTAACAATGGTAATTGTTGTGCCTTCATTTCTTATTCACCTCGCCTGTGTTTAATGCAATTAAGGAACAATTTTTGAAGTGTTTACTTCATTTTCCACACATTTATGACCTTTTCTAGAGTCAACATAAAATATAGCAAGAAGTCAAATACTTTGGAAGTAAAAAGAGAAGTTTAGACTCAATGAATTATAAAGTTCTTAACAGGTCCAAAATTTTACTACATAAATGTCTCTGAGAAATAAAAATTTTCCAATGAAAATAAAACATTTGGACCCAAGGGTCCAGATTGCTTACTTACGTGTTCTAAAATCCACTTAAATCCCAGCAGCCCATGTGAAAGCTTTATCCTACCCCAGGGCTCACCACAGCACCCATTTTCATATTTTATTTTATTTTTATTTATTTTTTTTTTGTGTGTGTGTGTGTGTGTGGTTTTCTGAGACAGTTTGGGTTGGCCTTGAGCTCATTTTGTAGCCCAGGCTGGTCTTGAACTCGCAACCATCCTCCTGCCTCAGCCTCCTGAGTGCTGGGATTACAGGAGTGCAACACCACGCCCAGCTCCGTTTTCATATTTTAATTTATTTTCTCTTCCTGGTTGTATAACTTTTTAGTAATTTTTTGTTTCATATTTTTGCTGCATCAATGTTTGTAATTTTGTTCAATTTTGCATTGTTTTAATCATGAGTCCTTATATCTATTTGAAAATATTAGGTTATACTTCATAACTATACTTTATACCTTAGAAGAATATTCTTTTTGAGCCATATTGAGTGACCACTTTCTTGCTTATACTTATTAGGCCAAGAAGACTTCTTGGATGCCTTTAAAAACCAAATGTTTTTCCTGTCCCTTAAAAGACAAGGATACACAAGAATGAGAAATAATTATGGAAACAATTAATGATTAATTGGTTATGGACTCTAATTTCATGTGAAATTTATTTTTCTATTTGGTTTGGTACTGGATAATATCGTTAAATTTACTTCCAGTCACTTTTCTATTTGCCTTTCTGTATAGTTCGTTATCTCTTAAGTCCTCATCTTGTAAGTCATCTACAGTCGGTATAACACATACAACTTAAATCACAAGTCAGAATAACTGCAACTTGGAATTGATCAGCTAGAGAAAAAAGGCTCTTTTGTGTTCTAAGTTTAGGGGTGTGAGTGTTCACAAAGGTACTGTATTTGGTTTTCACTGGAATCAATCGTTGTGGGTCACTTCTTAACATTTTATAGAATGAAACAAGTTCATCTTTCCTATAATGGCTCTATGCAGTAACAGTGTTTTTTGTTTTGTTTTTGCCCACTAGTTTCAGGTTACAGTTTCAACCAATGTATCTATAAAATTACAATACATTATTTTTAATCATAATCACAATATTGTACAACAGCTTGCTAGAGCTTATTCTGTATAACTGTAACTTCATACACTTTAATAAATATCTTCCCAATTGTTCTATCATTTAACCCCTCACCAACATCAGTTTGCTTTTGTGACTTGACTATTTTAGATCACACACATAATAAAATAATGAAATATTTGTTTTCATATATATATTTTTAAATATATATATTATCAACAAATTAGCTATTTTGGCATCTCAGTTTCCTCATGCAGAGTTATTTCAAAGAAAGGAAATTTAAATGCTAGAAAAAAATACAATCATTCAAAAACTTTTGTCCTCCATGTTTTTCAAATTCTGGAGTAAAACATTTATTTCATAGTGTATGGTATAATTTTTTGGCAGTGGTAGGCACTGAACTCATGTCCTCACACATGCTGCACGAGCTCTGTACTATTGAATTATACTTTCAGGCCTTATGTTATAATTATAAAAAAACTATTTATTATTTTTAGTTGACTAGACCTGGTGTATAGGACATCTGAATAAAAATGAATAATTAAATGTCATTGCTGTTGCTATTTGCCTAATGCACACGCATTCCACTGTTGCATGGTACTCAGGTTTTCTCTCCTCTCATGGTCTTTCACCTCCTAGGTCTTCACTTCTGTGTGTCAATAATACTGTTAAAACTTCCATATCTCAATTTACTTTGAAGAAAAATTTAGCATTTTCCTTTAATTTAAAAATTAAAGCAACATCCAATAGAAACTCATAAAGAACTAGGAATGGGTGGTTGTTGCATTTGTTTGCAAAAATAACTGTTTTCTAATGATAAAAATCAATGTGGCTTTCTAAACTAAAGCTTTATTCCATCAGAAAATAATTTTAAATGTACTATATGTATCTTATCAATCATACTTAATGTGTTTTAGAACATATTTTATAGTTTGAAAAATGATTACTCAGAGGCACTTTGGATTTCGTAGTTTTATCTGAATTTGTAGGAAGCCTGCGACTTTATAGGTGTGTCCAGAAGATGTGATTTCATAGTCTACAATGAGAGATAATAAGAATAATAAATGATAAGGATGTGCATTGGAAGATTAAATCAGCTTCTTATTGATGCACTCCAAAAAAGAAAATTGTCATCCAGGTGGTGATTAGTTTCAGGAAAGGGAGGCGAATTTAGTGATGCTTAGCATGTTGGTGCAAGCTTTGTGTGTTTCATTGGTTTCTCTTCTGATTCTATGTGGTGACTTACAGTGAAGCCAGGAGCAAAGAGAGGACCACATAACACAATAAGAAAACAACAGCATGCTTTTACTATCAAGGGAAAGATTACCACGTGATTTTTAGGGAGTGCTCGCTTCGGTACCACATATACTAAAACTGGAACGATTTTTAAGCAATGTGGAATTTGGGGAAGGGGTAATAGATTTAGATACTCACTGAAGGTGTTCTGAACCACTATTTCCTTTCTCCCACTTGGAGACTAAGCTCAGCTTCTCTGTATCTTAAAAGTGCTCAACACTCTCTCTTCATGCTTAGCACTGCTGTATTTAGTATGCAAGTGAAGTTTCAGTAGCAGTTCTTCCTGAGATTGTCAAAATATTTGGCTTCCTGAACAGCTACTTACTCAAGTGATACACCTGTCTTTATTTTTACCTCTTATTGTTTTCCCATATTACTTTTTAACAGCTAAATTAAAATCCATTATTTATATGCACCCTTATCATTATTACTTTTCACTGGAACTTCTTCCTTAGTTTTCCTGCATTTACATGAAAACATGTTACATTTGATGTGTCCGTGTGTGCTAAACTGATAGTGTTTCTGTTTTTTTTTTTTAATCAGTATATTGGTAGATACTTCTCAGGGCCACTATGCTAAAAAGGTACCCTCCCTCCAGATAAAGAAATTTTAGAAAGCTGTTCATTCTGAGGACTTGTATTGATGGGTACATTACTTGACAGGGGTTCAGCATGTCGTATAACAAAAAGTTGCTCTCTTACTCTGGTAGAATACAGCTCAGTGTGTGAGTATACCCAGAATACAGAATGATTTTAAGCCCTGTTGTCACCTCTATTGGGTTTGTTTTGTAGAGAGCTAGCTTAACAATCATATAAAGAATGTCTGTTTTGCAGAGATATACTACACATGTGTCAGTCAGCCTTCTGGGCCACAAGTTTTGGGTCTCTAGTTCTGCATCTAAGGATTCAACCAACTGCAGATGGAAAATATTAGGAAAAAAATATGAAGACTTTCTATTGCCATTCTTTCCTAAATAATGTAGTATAACAATTATATAGATAGCACTTTATTAAGTACTATAACTAATCTAGAGAAGATTTAAATATATGAGAGAATATGCGTAAGTTACATGCATATATTGTGCCATTTTATTTTATTTCATTTTTAATTGAAAAGACAATTTATTTGGAAAGGGCAGATAAAAGCAAAGATAAACAGGTACTTTGGAAGAGTAAGGGGCATCAGAAGCAAATACTCCTGTGTCATTTTATATAACAAGGAATTTTGGTATCCCAGTGGGTTCTGGAACTATCCCTGAGGACACCAGAGGCTGCATAAACATTCATACATTATGCTAGTAATAACATTTACATATGACATTTAAATTAATTTTGGTAAATCATTAAATTTTACTAAGTTTTAAATTATTACCTACTTCTTACCGTTAAATATATTAAAATATCTTTGAAATACTTGGGTCTAACTAGTTACTTATCACAGAAAAACATTTTCAATCTGTTAGACTTTGTATACTGATGTGTTTAACACATAAGGTACAAAATTCTCCTGGAAAATGACAAAGTGGAAAAATCACCATACTTATGAAATATTATAAATTACTGATTACAAAGTTTTGGTTTATCAGCAGGGAAAATGTTATCCTTCTGATAATTGCAGTACACATTTGGGTAAAGATGCTGAAATTAATTTTCAGCAATAGCTTTTATAATATTTAGAACTTAATGATAGACTATCTATATTATGCAATTTTGTTATTCTTATCACTATAAGAAAAAAAATTGGGAGAAATATTGGAAGTTCTTCTGCTACATGGAAATACTTAATTTAACAAGAATCCGGGCCACTTGTCGGTAGGTGTGAGGAAGGAGAAACCACTAGCATTCGCACCACAAGGGTGAGTCCCTTTTCCACTCCTTGCATTCTTAGTTATTTCTCTTCTTCCACCAATTGATGATCCAGGATCAATGAAGCAAAAGTATCACTCAGATTTTCTGAGTGGGGCAATACAACCCCATTCTGTCTGGTTTTTCTACCTTAATCCTAAAAATACTGAAACCCAATCTCTAAGCCTGCGCAGTCTATGAATTGGCTACCAGTCGTATATGGTTATTTATATTTCCATTAAAATTAAGTGCAACCATATACTTAGTTCTTTCTCTGGGCTAGACACTTTCTAAGTACTGTACAGTCATGTTTTGCTGGGGCTACTGTATTGGGCAGCACAAATTGGACTTTTGCCCTATTGCAGAAACTTGTATTGACAGTCCTGACCTCAGTAATTACTTAGAGTTTAATTTGCATTTTAACTACACTTCCATAGTATCTTGCTTTAAATACTCTGATGACATGATAAAAGACTCATTTCTATATTGATTGTGTTCTTTCCACTTCATAGTGTCCACTAGGTAATTAGTGGTGTCTCACAGGATTAAGGGCAGCACAGGACAACCACCACTGTGATCTGGGCCCTTCACCCTTTCAGCAGACACATAATTCTTTTCTCACAACTTATTTGCTGAAGTAGAATATATGTTTTATTTTATTACATCTGAGCTATCATAAGTTGTAAGAAGCAGAGTTTTGCTTTTTGGTAAGCAATTAAATAATAGCATTTCATTTATTTCAGTCTTCTCAATCCCAGAGATGTTAAAACATAAAAAAGAAAAATGTAGTTACCAAAACGTGATAAGAAGAAAAGCCAAAATTGATTGCATTTCAAAATCAGAAATCTATGCAAAAAGAAATAAGATGACCCATGTAAATAAAAAATATTGTACATACTAGTGATTTAAATGGATTGAAAGGCTTCTTAAAAGTATTCCTCTATTTCTTCATCACATGTGTCTAGCTTTATTTTGATGATACATAGCTCATTTTTTATTTTTTGTTAACATAAATTAATATGTAATTTAACTATAAAAAATTTCAACCTTTTGAGTACAAGTTTATAAGTTTTTTATATTTTAAAAACAAAACAAAGGGATAGAAACAATACAGAATTTTAAAAAATAGGAAATTAATGCTAGTTAATATATTGCATGTTGTCATCTTAGAAGTAGTTGTTCAGATTATAAAATCAAGGCATAAAAAAATGATCAGTCAAACAATGAAAGCGCAAACTGTTCTTTCTGATGAACTAACAGAGGTTAGTAGTATAGTTATCTATCTTGTATACATATATGCATACACACATATATATGCATACCTAATACATACAATCTTTTCCCTTCTTCCTTTTCTCCTTTCCCCATCCCAGTTATTCTTTCCTTTTGAGTACTTTCTTTTTTTTCCCTTTCATTTTCACAATATCTATTGCACATTTTGGATCTTATTACTTTCAGTTTTTTTTAACACTATGAAAACAATAAGATGCTTACATTTTATTTATTTCACTTAGTATTGTTTCAAGTTGCATCCATTTACCCATAAAAGCCTCAAGTCTATCCTTCTTTATAGCTGAGTAATACTCCATTGTATAAAAATACATCTTTTTTTATCCATTCTGTGGTTGATAGGCATTTTGGTTGTTTCCAAGATTTAGTCATTACAAATTGAGCTGCTATAAACATGGGTGCACATATATCACTGTGGCATGATGTTTTTAATTCTTTTGAGAAGATACCCAGAAGGGGAATAGCTAAGTCAAATGGAACTTACAGTCCTAGTTTTTTGGGGAATCCCCACACTGATTTCCACAGTGGCTGTACCAGTCTGCCACTGTACCACTCCCCACA